>JAJOOH010008950.1:0-16262 GCA_029582605.1 Solanum gracilifrons
AAATTCAAAGAAAAAACAAATATCAGAAATAATAATAAACGATGAAAAATATACGCAGATAGAATACATAGATTATGAATTAGAAAGTGAAGATAGCATATATGAAATATCAGAAAATGAAATAGATAATGATATAAAAATAGAACCAGATAATGAATTCTATAATATAACAAATGACTAAAACTGAGATACAAATAATAACTAAAGAAGAACATCAAAATGAAGAATCTTTAGAACAAAAGATAATATTTGATAATAGTATATTTGAACAAATAAAAGGAAAAGAATTAGACCTAAGCGTAGCAAAAATATTCGAAATACCAACTATAAGAAACTGGTTTAAACGACAAAAAGAAGATTATTATGTAGTAAGTCAAAGAGAACATATCATAGATTGCAAATACACCAAAGGAAAGGCTAAAATACCAATAATAAACAACGAATTATAAATAAAGAAATACAAGATATTAAGGCTAAAAATCCAATCAAATATGTACATTTAGGAGGAACAGAAATACTAATAAAAACATGTTTTAGAGAAGGAATAGATACACCCATAGAAATATACTTAGCGGATGATAGAATTATACAACCCATAGAAAAAAGTATAATAAGTGTGGTAAGAGGTAACCTCATATACCAAAAAATTAAATTTATAATAAGTGCTAACTACTTAATAGCAATAAATGACAGGAATATAGGTAAATCACACCCCCTACCACAAAGCAAAGTAGACTTAATAGTAATGTATTTGCAGGAATTTGTAAAAAATCTATAATAACACAGAGAAAAACTATTTTATATCTACAAATACAAATAGAAAACTTAGAATATACACTACAACACAATTTATAAATGAATAAAGAGGAATACGCAATAGATGAAAAAACATATGAAAACTATGATGGATTAAAAATAAAGATAATATTTTCTAATCTAGGAAGAAGATATAATAAAATGTTCGAGGTTTCACTCAAGGTTTCGGATTCGTGGCTCTAGTTAAGATTATCGATTAACTTTGGAAATCATTAGATCGTAGCAGTTGTTTTTGTGGTATCAATTTTCGCAGCGAGGTAACTCTAAATTCTCACATGATTTAAAGAGAATACTTGTACGAAAACTCGATTCCAATAATATGAAGTTCTTTGAATCGCATGTTATTATTATGTAATATCAATCCGTGATGGCTGTTGTGATTATTTTTGAGAATTTATGAATGCTTAGGAAAACGGAACCGAAGACGTTTCTTGCTTAAAAAATAATATAAAAATAAAAATAAAAGATGTATCATACATTTTTTATTATTATTGTTTTATTCTCTTTAGATGCAATTAATATTGAAATTGGTTTCGTGATATTTAATTTTGAATAATTAATGTTTCTTGGAGCTTAGTTTTCACTTAAGAAAATTTTGTTGAAATTATTTGTAGACTTGTTAGATTAGGATATAAACTTAAGTTTAATTGATTAGTGATTTAGAAAACCTATGTGGAATGTGCTTTAGTCTTTTTTTAATATATTATTTTGATAAAAAAAATAGTTTGCCTTTAGAATAAGCGTTAACATGATTATCACTTTAATTCGAATTATTAAGGTATATAATTAAGAGGATATATGAATATTATTTAGAGATTTATGGTAAAATAAATAAATAATGAATAATTAGGAAAACTAATTTTATTTAAAAAGGCGAGAAAGCATAAGAAAAGGAAAAAAATAATAATAATAAAAAAAGAATAAACGTGGACAAAAAAGAATAATAAAAAAATGATTAAAAAAGAAGAGAAAATAAGGCGTAACAGACAAAAAAAAAATTAAACCAAAAAGTAAGAAGAAAAAATAAAGAAACAGAATGTTAAAAAAACAAAACGTAAGACCAAATAAAAATGATTAAAAAATAAATTTTAAAAAAGAAGAAGAAGAGCAACAGAACGTTAAAAATAAATAAAAAATAAAGAAGAAAAACATGTAGCTAAAAATAAAAAAAAATAAAATCCTAAACATAAAATTTTAATTCCTATTTTAAATCTAAAAAAACATACAATCCTAAATTAACTTGAACTCTAAAATCTCTTTCCCACACAAATTATAATTCCTAGTAACTAGATACCAATATATAATCTACACATAATAACATTAAAAAAATAAAATACAAATACAAGCAGAAAAGTAAAAAAAAAAAAAGAAAAAAAAATGTGGATGTTTCAAGTTTCAAATTAATGGACACACATCGAAAAATAAGACAATTTTAAATAGATTTAAAATAAATAAGACAGTTTTAAATAGTTTAAAATAAATCAGAGAATGAGGGTAAATAACATTTTTTTTATTAAGCTAATAATATAATATCCAAAAATTAATTTAAGTCATATATAGTCAATAAAGCGACCGTGCTAGAACCACGGGACTCGAGGGGTGCCTAACACCTTCCCCTCGGTCAACAGGATCCCTTACCCGAATTTCTGGTTCGCAAATCAATAAAATAAAGAGTCAAATTTCTTTTTGATTAGGGATTTAAATAAGGTGACTTGGAACACCAAAACTCAATTTCAAGTGGCGACTCTATATAATAAAATAATCTCTTTTCAAAATGTCACTTTAATTGGAAAAACTCTTTTTTCTTTCTGAACATCAAAAATTTGAGGAAAAATAGGGGGTGTGACAGAAAAATTTGTTTAACTGTCCAATCTGGACGAACTACGCACACCTGATTTTCACATCGATGCGATACGTAGGCAACCCTCCTCGGGTTTGGTGATCCTTATTCAAATTTTTAAAAAAAAGAAGAAGTTCTTAATCCTTTTTAAGAATTAAAAAATTAAAATAAATAAATCAATTGTTTATCCTTTGTAAAAATAGAATTTTTACCCTTCTCAAAATATAAACAAAACAAAAGTTTTGTACTTCATACATCAAAATCTCCTGAACTATGTTTGACTTGATTCTTGCTTTAACAAGATACGTAGGCAATCTTATTTTGAGGTTCGGTCTAACTAAGGAAAGATCTAGAAAGTGCTCATCACAAAAACTGGGGAAAAGAAAGGTGTTTTTTTAAAATTATTATTCAATTTTCGAATAAGAATGTTTCTCTTGCTTATTTTAAAATCTAAAAAAAGGAGATAAAAAAAAATCTTTAAGAATTAATTATTATTGACTTGGTTGGTACCAACATACTTAGGAGTGTGTGTAAGGAAAAAATAAGAAATTGTTAAATTATTTGAAAAGACAAATCAACTTTGTTGTGACCGATAGATTCTTTTGGTACCTCTTGATATATTTCTGTAATACCCGAAAAATTATCCTGCTTAAAGTTAAGGCTAAAACAAATTCGACCTCATTGTTTCATGTGCATTGTGTGGTGAGCTTTAGATATCAAAATTCAATGGATGGAGTTGTTGATCTAGAACTTGGCCCGAATGTTGGTTGAGATGAAATTTTGAGCAACATTTAACTTGTGAAAGGATTATAGACTTTCTTTGATTCGATTGTGCCTTTCAAGCCTACAGAATGACATGTTATCCATAGAACTCCCATTTCGAGCCTGGAACCTTTTTATTTGAATAGTCACATCATATCATATATCATTTTGAGTGCATAAATGCATTATCCCTTGATCCCACCTCCTTGAGCGCACTATCAATTATCTATACAGTACTAACGACTAAGTTGGGCAACAAAGTGCAAAGGCCAAATATGTGAAAGTAAAAAAAATGACAAAGAAAAGCTAGAACGGAAAAATGAAAAAAAAAATCTTCAATGAAAAAGAGAGAAAATGAGAATAAAAAGAAAAATAAATTAGTAGAAGCTTTCACGAAAACAAAGGTCAAATGTGAAAATGGAAACATTGAAAGCACTGTACAAAGTTTGAGGAAATAGTCATTTATCCCAAATGAATATCCTATCTTTTTCTAAGCCGACAATACAAGCCGATGACAAGTCCTATTTGATCTCATTTTTGGGTGTTCTCACATTAGTGGATACTTATATAAGGGCCAAGCATATGGTATCTCAATCTCATGCATTGAATATCGTTCTGAGTGTGAGTGACTTTCAAAAATGTCCTACGATAAAAAATATTCTTGTTGTGTGTGAAGTAGGACTTCATTTGTTGTGAGGGCACTTGAAAATGAGGATATGAATAATTTTATCCCTTAATTTAGGCAAGATGAACTCATCTTGTAAATACTTAAGTATGTTTGAGATACTATTTGAAACTATATGGATTACTCAAAGTTGACCTCAAAATTGTTTGAAAGTAGTTGAAGGTGATTCATATGCACCATACTAATTGTTGGTACCAACTAAAGTCAAAACATCGTCAACCATGAACTGATTCGTTTATCAAAAGATGTCTTTTGTAAAAAAAAAAATCAAGAAAAAAAATAATTTTTGATTTTTATTGAACTACGTTTGACATGATTCCTAAGAGGATATATAGGCAACCCTTCATTAGGGTGCGGTCTAATCGCTTAATAAAACGATAATCATGTTCTTCAATTCTCCAAAGACTGAGACATGATATTGTTATGGATATTCCATACAACAAAGAAATAAAAGAAAAATGAGAGAGTCTTATAAGTGAAAACCCTCACGGGCACTATAAGACGATAGTAAGTTGAGAGAAGGAAATAAGAATGTCTTATTGGTGAAAAACCACGAAAGGCACCACTGATCAAATAATGACATTCTGTCTAGGCGTGAGCACAATCAAGATAGAAGTCAGGCTATAGACTGAAAGGTAGAACATTGTTTCGTTAGATTTGGACAACTTAGAAGGATCAAACGTTCAGTCCGAATGCATGTCATTATTCATTAAAGTCGTCACATACTTTTAGATAAGATTCTTTTCATTCCTTTTAAACATTTACTTATTCATTTCCTCCTTCTAAAGATATAACTTTTCTTTCATAACTCTTTAATTTGTGTCATTTGCACTTGTGTTCAGTATTATTTGAGCCTCATTAAGCATAAACTCACGTCAAGTAAGAAAATAAAATTAAAATCGCAAAATTGACTACGGTATTTCCAGTTGAATGTTGGGGGCATGCACAACATTGACTAGGGCTGTGAACCAATCGAGACAAAAAAATATAAAAAATCGATACCGTGTGAAAAGTCAGTAAAGCAAGAGAGTTGCTTTGGAAAGGATAAACCACACAATGTGCACAAAATGGTAATGGGTCAAAATGTTCATGAGAAGTGTTTCATGGGAAGATAAGGATTGTCTCTAAAGCATCTTCAAGCTATTCCCGCAATCATCAATATGATGAATCTTTCAAGCGAGACGGATTCAAAGTCAAACCCCACAAGATATTCGAAGTCACAAGCCAACCACCATTTAGAAAAACTAACAAAACATTCTTTGTTTCAAAACAGGTATAAAGCAAAATCGTGCAAGTAATTTGCGAGAGACAAACACCACGAAAGTAAGTTCTTGAATCCCTTTTCTCCTACAATATGCACAACAAAAATAATAACAATAAAAAGGATTATTTAACTTAATAATCTGGGGCATTTTATTTTATTTTTATATATTTTTTTTTTATTTATGAATGGAAAATGTACAAAAATAAAAATAAAATAAATGATAATAATAATAATAATAATAATAATAATAATAATAATAATATAAGTAAAAAATAAAAAAAATATAATACCTATTTTATTTTTCATGTCTTCATAGAGCACAATAACCCCTGGTTACATATAGGGCACAATAACCCCTATTTTTCATGTCTTCATAGGACACAATAACCCCTGGTTGCATATAGGGCACAATAACCCCTGTTTTAATTTTCATGTCTTCACAGGGCACGATAACCCATGGTTGCATATATGGCACAATAACCCCTATTTTATTTTTCATTTCTTCACAGGGCACAATAACCCCTGGGTGCATATAGGACACAATAACCCCTATTTTATTTTTCATGTCTTCACAAGGTACGATAATCCCTGGTTGCATATAGGGCACAATAACCCCTATTTTATTTTTCATGTTTTCACAGGGTACAATAACCCCTGATTGCGTACAGGGCACAATAACCCCTATTTTCTTTTTTTCATGTCTTCACAAGGCACAATAACCCCTGGTTGCATATAGGGCACAATAACCCCTATTTTTTTTTTCATATCTTCACAGGGCACAATAACCCGTATTTTATTTTTTCATATCTTCACAGGGAAAAATAACCCCTGGTTGCACATATAGGGCACAATAACCCCTTTTCTTTTTTCCATGTCTTCACAGGGAACAATAACCCCTGGTTGCATATAGGGCACAATAATCCCTATTTTATTTTTTTCATATCTTCACATGGCACAATAACCCCTGGTTGCATAAGGGACACAATAACTCCTATTTTATTTTTCATCTCTTCACAGGGCACAATAACTCCTGGTTGCATTTAGGGCACAATAACCTCTATTTTATTTTTCATATCTTCATAGGACACAATAACTCTTGGTTGCAGTGGGGCATAATAACCTCTATTTTATTTTCATGTCTTCATAGGGAACAATAACCCCTGGTTGCATTTTGAGCACAAATATCCCTTTATTTTATTTTATAAAAATATATTATTATAATGCCTAGTATAGACTTTTATAGCTTTCATCAATAACTCACAAAAATTTCCTAGTGCATACTGGGGCAGAAAATTTTGTTTCGTTTGTTTGTTTTGTTTTATGGCGTGCAGGTTTCTACGTAGTGCACAAATTTGAAGTTCAACAATAAAATCTTCATGTTGATTAGAGAAACGAAGAATGTTAGATGTCAATGACATTTAGAGTCGCTTTCAACCCATGTAACGACTCAGAATATCATGCGGAAGAGCGTCAATGGCTCAAGTCAAATCATAAGTTTCATATCTTAAATTCAAATATCAAGATCAAAGTTCGGAATCGATGTACCTACCCAAAGAGGGTGAAGCGATAACCGAAGATTCAAAACGAATACTCGAAACTAGTGGAGCAGATATGATCTTGTATCTTTCCTTTCTCTCCTATTGTATTTTGCATTTTAATGTAATAGCTGGAGCTACGAACCGGAACCTCAACAAAACCTCATTCGACTACCTAACTTATTCTCTTGTCCCTTCCTATATATGAACTACACCTGACTCCTTATCATTAACTCAGGATAGGTGGTTTGTCCAGTGTTAGGGCATAGTCAAACCTCTTCTCTTTTACTTATTTTCACAATTTTGGATAAATGTCTCAGTCAAAAATTAGTCACATTGTTCACGTTTTTTCATGAAAACTCTTCATGTTTCCAAGCAAAGAGGGGCATACTGTGAACACCTAATTTTTGACCAAAATTTAAAGGTTTTACACCATTTTTAATACTTAAATATTATTATTTCAGTAAGATTATATTTGAAATAAATGAAAAAATAAATTTGAAATTACAACAAATTATAAGCTCATTTATGTTTAAAGTTTAATAAAGAAAGTTTGTGAATTTAATGTATTTGTTTTAATTCTTCAACTTTTATCTAGTCTAAAAAATAATAATAGTCGTATATATTATGAAAAAGTAGAAAAAAAAGAAAGAACAAAAAGATAAAAAGAAGAATCCTAAACATTTCAAATTACCTTACCCTTTATCATAATTATCCCCAACTTCCTTAACTCATTTCCTAAAAATCCTCCTCTCATCTAGTTTATTTTATTTTTATTCTATTTTTTATTTATTTTATTATTTTTTCTCTCTTGCACGATCTTTTCTGAATTTTTTTAACAATACACGTTTCCTACCTTTATTTTCTTGTTATTTGTTTTTTATTATTATTATTTGTTGTTTTGTTAAATATTATATTACTATTTTTCTTTCTTTATCTCAACCCCAAAATTCTCAACTAAATTTTAAATTAAATCCTATTCCCACTCCATCACGTTCCTTTTAATTAGCACCAGACTCACACCCAAAGCTATTATAAAAACATACGCTCAGTAAAGAAAAAAATTACACAAAAATAGACAGATACACCGAGCGAAAAAAAACATAGAGAGAAAAAGATAACAAAAGTGATTTTTTTATTTTGAGAATTAAGTCAGCGTTCGAGGTTTCACTCAAGGTTTCGGATTCGTGGCTCTAGTTAAGATTATCGATTAACTTTGGAAATCAGTAGATCGTAGCAGTTGTTTTTGTGGTATCAATTTTCGTAGCGAGGTAACTCTAAATTCTCACATGATTTAAATAAAATACTTGTACGAAAACTCGATTCCAATAATATGAAGTTCTTTGAATCGCATGTTATTATTATGTAATATAAATTTGTGATGCATGTTGTGATTATTTTTTGAGAATTTACGAATGCTTAGGAAAACGGAACCGTAGACATTTCTTGCTTTAAAAATAATATAAAAATAAAAATAAAAGATGTATCATACATTTTTTATTATTATTATTTTATGCTCTTTAGATTCAATCAGTATTGAAATTGGTTTCGTGATATTTAATTTTGAATAATTAATTTTTCTTGGAGCTTAGTTTTCACTTAAGAAAATTTTGTTGAAATTATTTGTAGACTTGTTAGATTAGGATATAAACTGAATTTTAATTGATTAGTGATTTAGAAAACCTATGTGGAATGTGTTTTAGTCTTTTTTTAATATATTATTTTGATAAAAAAAAATAGTTTTCCTTTAGAATAAGCGTTAAGATGATTATCACTTTCATTCGAATTATTAAGGTATATAATTAAGAGGATATATGAATATTATTTAGAGATTTATGGTAAAAAAATAGATAATGAATAATTAGGAAAACTAATTTTTAAAAAGAGTCGAGAAAGCATAAGAAAAGAAAAATAAAAAATAAAAAAAAGAATAAACGTGAACAGAAAAGAATAATAAAAAAATGATTAAAAAAGAAGAAAAAATAAGGCGTAACAGACAAAAAAAAAAAACCAAAAAGTAAGAAGGAAAAATAAAGAAACAGAATGTTAAAAAAACAAAACGTAAGACCAAAAAAAAAATGATTAAAAAATAAACTTAAAAAAAGAAGAAGAAGAGCAACAGAACGTTAAAAAAAAAAGAAGGAGAAAACCGTGTAGCTAAAATAAAAAAAAATAAAATAAAAAATCCTAAACATAAAATTTTACTTCCTATTTTAAATCTAAAAAAACATACAATCCTAAATTAACTTGAACTCTAAAAATTTCTTTCCCACACAAATTCTAATTCCTAGTAACTAGCTACCAATATATAATCTACCCATAATAACATTAAAAAAAATAAAATACAAATACAAGCAGAAAAGTAAAAAAAATGAAAAAGAAAATACGGATGTTTCAAGTTTTAAATTAATGGACACACACCGAAAAATAAGACAATTTTAAATAAATTTAAAATAAATAAGACAGCTTTAAATAGGTTTAAAATAAATCAGAGAATGAGGGTAAATAACATTTTTATTATTAAGCTAATAATATAATATCCAAAAAATAATTTAAGTCATATATAGTCAATAAAGCGACCGTGCTAGAACCACGGGACTCGAGGGTACCTAACACCTTTTCCTCGGTCAACAGGATCCCTTACCCGAATTTCTGGTTCGCAGATCAATAAAATAAAGAGTCAAATTTCCTTTTGATTAGGGATTTAAGTAAGGTGACTTGGAATACCAAAACTCAATTTCAAGTGGCGAATCTGAATAATAAAATAATCCCTTTTCAAAATGTCACTTTAATTGGAAAAACTCTTTCTTTCAAAACATACATTAAATTTTGAGGGAAAATAGGGGTGTGACACATGCAATAACTTAAGAGATAATAACTTAGCCAAAATGGCAACTCAAGTCTTAATGTATACAACTGAAAACGGAAAGACTAAAGAACTATAACTACTCGTCTATGAAGCCTCTAAACAAAGAGGGATGTCGGGACAAGACCCCCGATCATCCTAACAACTAAAGTAATAAATCAAATGATAAAAAGGGGTCTTCCGGATAGCAAGGAGGCTCACCAACTGACTCTCAGTGCTCAACTGGATAAACGAGGCGCTGGATGCTGATCCTGGTTACATGTGTCTGCATCATAAAATGATGCAAGCCAAATGACATATGTATATTGAATGTATGAGTATGTGAGGTGAATACTAAACAAGACATAAGCTTGAAAGGAATCTGAAAGGAACAGTTACCTTGGATTTACTCAACTCAAGAACAACTCAACTCAAATGCAAAGTAAAACAACAATAATAGTGCAGTTATACAAAGCATTTAAAACAGGAGGTAACAACTCAATTTGTTAAAGAAATGCAATAACAACTCAGTTTACATATAAAGTAATATAATACTGTGGGAGTTTCTTAACCGACAATCACCACTATGAGCCTAAGTGATGATACAACGTCTTGCCTACTCTGCCCGAACTGTCCTATACTTTGCCGTCATATAGAACGACTTAACTAAGTGGATTCACTAGTATATGCTAAAAAGCATTAAGGAATCATCTAAAAAGTATAATCCTTTTCTACCCATGATGACTACATGGTTTACGGAGACTTGAGTTATTATGAACTCGCATCCCCATATTGGTGCTCAATACTACTCCCAAAATATACTCAGCTCATATGTTTTAAAAACAAAACTATTTCTTTGGTTTGAGATAATTACTCAAAACTTAGCTTAAAAACTCTATTTGAAATCGGTGTTTCCTTTCTTGCTCAAATGTAAAAATATTTTAACTCTTGGGAATATTTAGTTCCTGTATAATCTTTGAAGAAATGAACTTTACTCTTACTCTTTACTCAACTCAAAGCTTAAGTCTTAAAACAAAGTGAAAATGTTTGTGAAAGACTTTTGGAAAACTCTATGAACTTCTCTTGACTTAATTCTTAACCTCTTGACTTGACTCTTAACTTTCCTTGAATTGAATTATGGATTCAAGGTTCATAATCTCATGTTTTTGGATGATTTCATGATGTTTAGACGTACCTTAGAGTATAGAAATTGACTAGAAAACATACGTACGTTACTAAGGAACTAGTATGGAAAGAAGGGGGAAAAGGTGGAAGAACTGGCGTCCCTGGCGCTCTGAGAGGCGCGTGGTGCCAGCCCTTGAATTTCAGGGACTGGGTTGGGGCACTCTGGCTGGCGCGGCGCCCCAGAGCCCAAATTTCAGAGACCCTTTGGGGCGCTCTGGCTGGGGAGGCGCCCCAGGCCCTTGCCCAGGTGCACTCCGACTTTTCTTCTTTGTTTTTCAACTCTAAACCCCCTATTTCAACTTGGCGCTTTCCCCAAACACTTAGAATCGACTATACCATCAATATATGTAAGATTATACTCGAAAACACACCTAAAATCATGAATAAAACTCAAGAAACTTCAACAACAAGAACCCACAAAATTTGAAATGAATTATCATCAAGAACCCATAAGATTTGCTTTCAAAACATTACAACTTCACTGAATTGAATCATGATTGGCGCGTGGGTGAACTAACCCAACGCTATGTCATCTCACATACCTCGTAGGGATCCAACGTTGGCGAAATCCACACGCGATTCTCCAAGAAATCGAGGAATCCTTGCTTCTTCTCCTCTTTTCTCCTTTTCTTTTCTCTTTTCTCAAAACCCTAACTCTTTTCCAAAGGCGTAAATTGACCAAGTTCAGTTTAGACCCCAACTAATTACCAAAAAATGAAACTAAATTAAGGTAAAAGGGTAAAAAAAATGCCCTTAAACTATGCGAAAGGAACAAAAATGCCCTCCGTTTATAGTTTGGTCCAAAAATGCCCTTGCCGTCAATACTTTGGTCCAAAAATGCCCTTATGTTATTTGATGAGTCATAAATCTTCATTTTCGAAATAAAATATATTATTTATTTTCTTTTTTAATAAATTCTTTTTCTAATAATATTTTTTTAAATTAGCAAATATTTATCTTACTTCAATTCAGAAAAAAATAAAAAATGAAAATATTTTTTATTTTATTATAATTATTTTTTATGACATATATACTATGATCTTATATATATGGCATATATTATCTATCGAAAGGGTAAATGAAGTTATTCTATTTTAATTTATAAAATGACATTAAGAAGAAAAAAATTTCCTACAATTTTATTTGTTAAAGTGATTTTAAAAGAAAGAAAACAAGAACAATGTTGTTTAATAATATGTTAATTAGGAAGAATATATCTTTAAAAAGAAAAAAATAATATATTTATTTGAAAAAGGGCATTTTTGACCATTTAGTAACTATAGGAGTATTTCTGGACCAAAGTATTGACTGCAAGGGTATTTTTGAACCAAAGTATTGACGGCAAGGGCATTCTTGAGCCAAACTATAAACGGAGGGAATTTTTGTTCCTTTCACATAGTTTAAGGGAATTTTTTACCCTTTTCCCTTAAATTAATAGGGTATGGAATAGACCATAATGCCCTTCTAAAATCTGGATTAGACTTTCCATATTTGAACAGCCCAACTTAAAATGGGCATATCTTAGTCATACGAACTCGGAATCGTGCAAACTTGGCGGTGTTGGAAAGATAATTCCAAGATATTTCCTACGGTATCTAGAAGCACACCTAACTCATCCTGACCTAGGAGTTATGGTCGTTGGAAGTTGACCAAAAACTCAAACTTAACTTAACAAATTTCCAAAATTTTCATTCTTTCCTAAAATGACTCTTTCCAATTCTAACTATTTCTAGTTCTTTCAAATAGCGAGATGTTACACGACTTAACGACACTACAGTAAATTAGAATTTGTTTGTGCAGAATAGGAAGAATTACATAAAATTTGTTATTGAAAAATAAGAGGAAACCCTCTATTTATAGACAACAATGGGTAGTGTAAACATGTGCATATTGTGCCTTAACAGAAAGGTCACAATCCCTTGGAAAAGTCACAACCCCTTGAAAAAGTCACAACCATTCGGAAAAGTCACTACCTTTCAGAAAAGTCGCAACTCTTCAAAAAAGTCGCAACTTTTTAGAAAAATCAAAACTCTTCATTGAAGTTACAACTCTTCAGTCTCCATTCACACTTTTTTAAACTCAACAACTCACAATTTTCATGCTACTTTTCTTTTGTTGAGAAACAACACAGGGCTAAGAAGGGGGGAAAATTATCAGACATCAATATTAAGAATAAGTTTATTTGTAATTAGAATTGCTATAGACAATTTTTGTTTTTTTTAATTCTTTCTTTAATGTCCAACTAATAAAGTTAATTCTATCGCAATATCACATGACACTATTTTTTAATGTGATAATATATGATATTTTTAAGTTTATGACTCGTACATCATCTAGAAATATTTAAACACTGACGATAGAAAACAAAACTAGTGAAATTACTTAGTCAAACAAATAAATTACAAGCAATATCCGAATTATAGTCAGATCTTAATCTTGTGTCTTTATAATCGCAAGAGAGTTTCATACTTAACTATAAGAAGTATTTTGGGTAACTAGTCCTGAGGAAATAATTGCACTGTTAGAAGTTGTTGGAAAAAGTAACAAGCACTTGATCAGTTGTGAGAGATTAGTACAACAACTGTTGCATCCCTTATGCTTTGATACTAACCAATTTCTCCAGATTTATTGCATGCTCAAGTAAGAACTTCAAGAATTGATCGAACTTTGTTGCACCAGATTTACACGTATTACCACTACAAAATGGCATAACCATACGTAGGACTTGTCAATGGAACCATATGTAGACCAACTCCCAATACTCCTCTTTTCGAGCCATTATATGGTCCTTGCTTGGTTGTTGAATATTCTTGAAGTTGAGATCAGGGAGAGTGTCATGTACACTGATTTTGCAGATAAGTTGCAGTTAGATATTGAGAGAAGATATGGTTAGGCAAATGGGACTCTAGTCCATTAGATTAGGAAAGAATTGCTTCCATTACCCAAGGGTCTTCAAATATTTCATCCTATTTTTCCAAATTATGGAATGAACTTGCATATTCACTTAGCTGACCTGATTGCACCCAAGGGAGCAACTATTTTTTTTGTGCTAATTAATGGCTTGCACACAACATAATTTTAAAAACATCTCTTATTCTGATTCAATCACCTTTCAAAAGATTAAGTTTAAATTTAAAGTAATGCAAACTGCATATTTACGTTTTTAACCACTTGATTTGGATACAATCTTAATTAAATAACAAATTACAAGCAATATCTGAATCATAGTCACATCCCAATCTTGTGTCTTTATAATCACAAGAGAATTTCAAACATAACTATATATCAAAAACATATTTGGTAACTGGTCCTAAGGAAATAATTGCATTAATAGAAGTTCTTGGAAAAAGTAACAAACTCTTCAACAGTTGTGAGATATTAGTAGAACAACTGTTGCATCCCTTGTGCTTTGGAACTATAACCATTTTCTCCAGATTTATTGCGTGCTCAAGTAAGAACTTCAAGAATTGTTCGAGCTTTGTTGTCTCAGGTTTACAGATACAAATACAAAATGGCATAACCTTGACATTCTTCAAATTCTGTAAAAAAACTTTGAATATGTTTTCTTCAAACGAGAGGTAGTCATATTCCAACAAATCAATGATTTCTTCATGATGAAGAAATGGGTACTCCTATAGATACCCAAGAAGCACAAATCATGTTAGGTGGTAAGCTTAACAAATATAGTAATGAAGTTGAATTACACACATAAAAAATAAAATGCAACAACCTTTAAGCATCATATTAGCATATCAGGAAATATCATCAAATTTTCAAAATTAGTAGTCAACCTAAAGAGGTTGACTATTATGGTGAAGGAAAGTTTTGAAATACAAGAACTTATTGTGAACCATCTGCATTCTATCAACGGTAAGGAGACGTCTTCCTCACCCAACACCAAAAAAGAAATCACCTAAACAAAAGAATGAGGCAGAATACAAGGTAAGTACATTGAGTTACATGGCTTAGAAATTAACATCATGAACTTATTGCTTAAATTTCCACCCCTAGCTAGCCCAAGAAAGAATGTTATAAATCAAACATACTTCGTAAAGTAGACGCAAAATAATTTTAGATTCTTCATAGCTTTAGAAAAATTACTAAGGTTACTGGTTAGTGCTAATCAAAAGAATTAGCAATGGTTGTACCATCTTTTTGATTTCTTGTTCGTCTTTTTTACGTTTACTCTCTAACTCAATATAAACTTCGGAGCTCTATTGATTTTCTATTCTTGTAAGAACTTGTAGCTTCCATCTTAAATCAACGAAGGAACCAATATTTTACCTCGCGTACTAGATCAAAACTATATGAGTAAATCAAGAGATAATTAATTAGGTTCACAATCATCCCCCCCATCCTACAACCTAAAGGTGTCTGTGTAATATTCAGAAACTTGTAAGAAAAAACAGAGTTTAGAGGAAGAAGATCTCTTCATTCAATTTTTAAAAGTGTAGTTCTACATCAGTATAGTATTTATAGTAGGCTGAGTAGAACTAACTTCTTGTTATAAGAGTAACTAACTTAACAGCTCCTAACTACTTAACAGCTCCCATTCTATCTTGATCTTCTCTTTTTTCTCAAATGAGTTTTCAATAAGCAAACTTTCAGGGTTTCCATCATCATCACAACTGCTAGGGAATTGGTCTTTCTCACTCATGGTTGGCATGCTGCTTTTTCTTTTGTTGAGAAACAACAAAGCGCTAATAACTGAAAAGGGGGAAAATTATCATAAATTAATATTGAGAATAATTATTGCTAAAAACGAATTTTTCATATTTTTAGTCCATCTATAGAAAGAATAATGTTGATCACATTAGCAAAGTAACATTCTGGACCTTTTGGCAAAAAAACATCTTCATGATAAGTTTACTTGTAACTAGCTATAGACAATTAATTTTGTTTATTTCTTCTTTAATTTCCAACTAACAAAGTTATATCTGATGACACTGTTTTTTAATCTAATGGTCTGTGATACTTTTATATATATATTTTAAAAAAATTCTTAAAAATATAAGGGTCTGGAGAGGGAAAATGAAAGAGCAGATTACAAGGTAAGGAACAAAACTCTCACCAATGTAATAATATATGATTGTATTTTATGGTAAACTTTTGTTATGATGCAACGAAACAACATGTTTTGTCCGCTCCTATTTTTATGTTTTACAAAAATTAGTCTTGAAATTTGTTTTTTAAAAGGGTGTGTCTTAAGCAAAGGCAAGGATTCAATGTTCAAGTGGGTCCTACTGATATCAATTGAATTAGAATGAAATAAAAATAATTCAAACCATCATTAATCTGTCAATTGAACCTTTGTTTATCTAATGGACAAA
>JAJOOH010008951.1:0-28407 GCA_029582605.1 Solanum gracilifrons
CCCCCCCCCCCCCCCCCCCCCCCCCCCCCCCCCCCCCCCCCCCTGGAAACGAATAATCGATTATTGTTTAAGTAACAAGTGAGCAAGATTCAAACCTTGAGTTATCAATAAGAGAGAGAAACTAGGGTGTATGTGTTAGCCATAAGCTCTTAACGCAGTAATACTAATAATAGTAATGCTTTCCTAGTGTTTTACATGCAAAGTTGGTAAGTTAGGTATCCCTAAGTGATTTGTCCTCCAAACAGGGAATTTCACCCCGCACCTTGGTTCGGCTACGTGTGTATAATTTACTAACCCTTACCTTTACCTCAGATTCGACATCACAATGTATGACTTAGTTTTCACCCTCGCACCAATTGACATTAGAATACTAGATAGTCTCACACTAAATCTCTATTGATAATTCTTTTCTTATTAACTACCTCCTTGGTCCGACAACTAGCAACAAGGCAAGTTCTAACGCGTGCACTTGTTAAAAAGACTTCTAATCGAAAGAATTATCAATGCATGCATCAACACTATTCAAGAATTACTTAAGTATTATTCATACGTTGTTAATTGCTCATGGTTCCCAAAACTCTAGTTGTGGATTTAGCTACTCATGCTTGAAAGAACACAATTCATGTTTTGATAATAAGAATTCATGAACTTACATTTAGAGTAAAAGAAACCCGAAATCTCGAATTGAATTCCAAAGCAAAAATCTTATAAACCGAAATCCAGAAATCAAATTATCAAAGTTTGCAAGTTAATTACCAAGAAAATATCAATAACTAGAAATATACAATAATGTCTAACCCCTAAAACGAGGTTTACATACCCTATTTATAGAAAAACATGTCCTAAACAAAAAGGAAACAAAACAAGGAAGTAATCTGCTGGGATGCGGCTTTGATTGACGACTCGACATACGAACCGTGGGTCGACCTACGATCCGTAGATCCCCTCCGTTGGTCAACACTTAAAAATTTTCCACAGCAGTTGGAACCTTTAACTCCAGTTCTTCACTGACGGATGTGCAGGATGGACCGTAGGTTGGGTCCTCTTCCGTGGCTCCACACTTAGCATTTTCATCAGGTACTGGAACTTCAACTCTCTGAACACCTTCTACGGATGTGCAGGATGGACCGTAGGTTGACCTACGGTCCGTGGATTACTTCGTGGTTCCACACTTGGTTAGACCTCCCTGATGCTCCTATCTACGCCTACCCATTGACGGACTGTCACAGGACCTACATTCCGTAGGTCACTTTCGTGGGTGGCCACTTCTGCAGATTTTTAGATGTCATCTCACTCAACCGCGTCAAAGCCTATTTCCTGCAAACATATCACACAAAACATTATTTTCAATATAAAATGGCCCTAGACACACACAACTCTTAAGTGAAATGTATAAAAAATACCGTAAAGTCATGGTATATCAACACCCTCAACTTAAACATGTTGTTTGTCATCAAGAGACACACTAACACTGTAAACGACACTTGTGTAGAAGCAGATATACAAACTCAGCAATCACATGGCTATTTCAACCCATTCCCTCTTCTTACTGCAAATCCTTTTTATTAGACTCAACAAGAAAACTCATGTGGATCAAGATATGACAAAGATCGACCAATAGACACCACAACATACACTTTTCACAATCACCAAGGTACCAACTTTTCGAAATGTAACTAGTGCCCTCACTTCAAACGAAATCCTTTCCACACAATAGATATGAATTTTGATTTTTAGCATTCACTCAACACTCACTCTCAGAAGTGACTTCAAGTACAGTTAGTGCTCAATACGATAGGCTTGCCCTTATTTTCACTGCTTAGACTCTCCAAATTAGATGCTAGGATCACTATAGGACTTTCTTAGCTTGTAATGTAAGCTCAGGGTCAGGTGTGGTACATTTGTGTACTTTTTAGTGACTTCTGCCCTACTTGACATTACATTGGATTTGTACCTCTTTTCTCAACCTATTTTTGACATCCTTTCATTTCACTTTCTTTCCCTTGACTCCTTTCAACATGGATGTGACTTTTGACTTTTCGGCTTTTATTTTTCACTTTCTTCTTTTCTTTTACCTTATTTTTTTTTAATTTCTTTCAGCACTTCTATTTATTATCTTTTTGCTTCTTTTTCACAAAGTGACATCCTCTTCTATCTTTTCTTTTTCTCTTTTCAACACAAACTCTTTTCATACCCTTTTTTCTTTCAGTTTCCTCTTTCATCGCCACCCTCAAATTATGGATTTTGCATTAATTTAAGTGCACAATATCCGATGTCGGACCAGGGCCAAAATCAAGGTAACTTTTGAATTAGCCACCCTCAACTTAGGCTTTTGTCCTAAGTCAAGGTGCACATGTCCAAGGAAGGACCAGGGCCAAGACAATTATTTTAGGGAAGGTGAGTTAGGTGAAACAAAAGAAATGGTCTATTTAAGGCTCAAACATTTGGATCAAAGGGAACATTGATTTCATTTGGTTGGATCATTTTAGACTTAAGTGGACTAATTAGAACAAGGGCCTATGATCACTTCCAAACTTCTAGCATAGATCATCTTAGCAAGACCAACGGGGTAAGTTCTAGATTGGCAAAAACTGTCTGAACATTCAACTTTTCTCACACACTCTTGACACATTGTTTCATTATCAGATTATCAGATTACCCAGTTCAAGTTTTAGCTAAAGTCATGAGGTCAATTCGGTTCCTTATCATGTCACATAGAGATCCAACACATCCAACTCATCAAGACTATCGATCTAGCACATTTCAACATTCTTTTGACAGGGATCATTTTTTTCATGCTTTTTATGTCATCTTATGCCATCATTCTTTCATTTTTTCTACTTACTCCTACACATACATTCCTAAACATGCCGGTTCAACAGAAATTAAGACAGTCTTTTAGGGGAAAAGAACACAGGTAAGAAAACCCCAAGAGAGAATTATGAGTTAGGTTACTCAGACTTCACCCTATCCCTCACAATCCATTTACCCCACCCCAACAAAATAAAGTGCAATTGTCCCCAATGCACAAAAAGTAAAAAACAAAGGATCGGGTGAACAAATGTATGGCGCATATGCGCCGAAGATCGCTCAAGAAGTGGGTGGGTTCGGTTTCCCGAAACCCACTGGATCAATACTCGGAACGCCAGTAGTGCTCCCATCTACTATCCTAGCACTCTCAGTACTGCTTTCATCAACTCTCATAGCACCATCAATAGTGCTCATACCGCTAGATGGCCCCACACCTATCTTTTTGGCCCTCTAATGTCTCAACTCCTCATCAACTATGGATGGCCTCAGAGCCACCTCAGTCTGTTGGCGCTCCTTCTTCCTTAATATCACAACTTTATTATCATCAGAAGTATGACTGGAACGGGAGTGCTTCCCAGCAACACGAGAAGAATCTGGTGGCGGCATGTCATCGTTGAATAGGGCACTTATCATCACATTATCAACCTGTGTCGTAGGGACAGACTCTAGCTCAGTTTCTGGGGGAGCGAGAAGTACATCAACATCAACATGTAGGCTCTCTACCACCTTCTGGAGGGTGGTCACATCAAGGATCGAGCAGGCCTCTCCAGGACTCGTAACTCAAAGGCATCCTGGCGCTTATGAATGGTCTGAACCCTCTGGTCCATCATATGCTCCATCCACTGCTCAACCCTCGCCTCAGACTCTTTTATAGCACATTGCATCCATGGCCTCACATGCTGAAGCAAGATAGCCATCTGTGCCTCTAGCTTCTGGACTCGGGCTAGAGGGATGGCGGTTGTACCGGAAGAATGAGTGGCTCTGGAAGAGCTAGGGGTCTGACTGGCGGCCGAAGACATAGGAGCCTGGGCATCTGCTATAGTGGTTGGAGGGACAATGTCATCATCATGCATCTGCTACAAGGTCATTTCCCAATGGCGGCACCTCAACTAGTGGCTCCCTGCTAGGTGCAGCTACATTGGCCTCATCCCGAATAAGGCTGTTATCAAGATTCTTGGTTGCCTGAAGCAACCGGTCACAATGCCATACTGGTACACCGGAGTCCCTGCAAAGCTAGAAAATTAAGCAGGGGAAGGGAAAAGTGATGGTGGCCTTGAAGGCCCTCTCATGGATCACCTCAATCAGGATGCGGACAAAATCTATCTCCAACTCAGCAAACATAGCTGCAATAATCACCGCATGATCCCATGTGAGCACATTATCCGCCTGAGTAGGGGACACACGATTACGCACCAGCAACCAGAAATTTTTTTGCGACAAAGGTCAGGTTCATCTTCTTAATACCCAAAATCAAGGTCTGGACCCACTTGGCGCACTCTCCATCAGTAGCCAAATGTGGGGCCAGCCATCTCACAAATGACTCCCTTTTATCGGCATCTCGCTGAAATGCTCCGCTCTGAATAATGCCCATTCGATAGTCGAACTCTACTGTATTGATTGGCAGAGTTTGGTTCGGGCTATAGATGAACTTGCGGAGGGTGGTTTAAGAGATATCCACAGAAAAACCCTTAACTAATGTAACTTCAAGTTGAGGCTGAGCTGCGGGCTTGGCCTTCTTGGAGATGGACCCTCTAAAAGTGGCGGCGTAAGAGGCATAGAACTCTCGAATTATCTCCTCAATGTACGTGCCTGAGGCCGTGCCATCCACTTACACCTATGTCTACAAAATAGCCCCTCATTGACTGGAGCAGTGTGAAGGCTTCTTGTGATAACCCGGCGCTCACTGGTGACTAGTCAAGCCATCTTCTCGTTCTTATTCAGTATGCGGGCATCTCTGTATAATTGAAACTGGCCCTCCACACACCATCGATTTGGCTCCTCAAGAACTGGTGCAAGCTCGGTATTGGGGGCTCTAGAATGTCACCCGCACTATCAGCCTCATAAGATGAGGCGGTGTTGCCATTAGAACTGGAACCAGCGCCGGAGCCGAACATGGACTCAGAGCTAGTCGGTGATCCGATCAGTATGGCCCCCTCATCAGACTAGGGGCAGTGACCACGTCGGTACTCACTTATTGGGCTCGATTCCATGTAGTGTGTGGAGTAATGAGGGATTTACTGGTAGGCGGTGGAACATACTCCACATTCTCATCCTCATCGATCAGCCTGAATGAGGGAGCAACTGATTTGGATTTTCCCTTTGTGGCGTAAGTCGGAGCTTTCTTTGGGGACATGGTACCTGTAGAAGATTAGTTAGTACTAAAACAAATAAATAAAACAAACGAAAGAATTTTAGAACAATAAACCAACCAAAACAAAAAATGAAAAAAAATTGGGCAGTAGCTAAATTGTTGACCCACAGTGGGTACCGACGGTCCGTCGAGGGATCCACGGTCTGTAGGTCCACTCCGTAGGTCAGAGTACCTAAAATTGGGTCTCTAATGTGGGAACCACGGATGTGCAGAGCGGTCCGTCGATGGAACGACGAACCGTAGTGCACACCCTGGTTTGACACTTAACAAAAATTTTGTGTGCGTCTGGCCCACGGACTTGACCTACGGTCCATAGACGGGGTCTCGTGGGTCAGTCTGTGCTAGGTTTTCAGATGGTTCACTTCTTTCAAGCCTTCTCAATCACAAATTTTACACAACTTAGGCCTATACATGCATTTCAACAAGTAATATGGTAGTTAATCATCCTTAGGGTTCCAATTTTACAGGATTTCACAATTTATCACACCGACACTCATGAACCTTAACTCAAAACTTCCAATTCGGCCTATTAACTTGAGTTGTTTAGTTTTTAAGTAATTACATTCTCACATACCAAGGGTGTTCCAGCATACAATTTGATATTCAAACATGACATTTACAACCAAAGGTCAAGTACCAACTTCGTGACTTCATTATACAAACTATGAACAATGAATTCAAAGTAAGGGCAAAGTCGTTTACCTTTCAAATAATCAAAGTGGGTGAGTGTGATGCAATAAAATTCTATACCCTCTTTGCAAGCCTTTGACACCGAGCTCGGATTGTGGAATCGTTGGGGAATGAGATGGGTGATTTAGGAGAGAAAGGGATAATATGGGAATTTGGGGAAGTGAATGGGGAATGATATGGGAGTTATAGGAGTGATTAGGTGGATTTAGAGGGTTGAAAAATGGTTGGGGGGATTTAGATGGACGTGAGAAAAGTTTTGAATCGGAATGGTTTTATTTAAAGGGGGTCCGAGTCGGGTCGGTAGAACCCTAGTTTTGGACCCACGAGACCCCGTCTACGGTCCGTGGGTCGACCTACGGACCGTGGGTCGACCTACGGAGCATAGGTCACTCTGAAACTTAGAATAATTAGGACACTTACATGGGGTCTACAGACGCCATTCATGGTCCGTGTATGGACCCACAGACCGTCGATGGGGTCCGTAGACCTTTGCACAACTGTTTTTCTAGCAGATTTTGCCTTTTGCCCTTGCACACGTAGCAACCATTAGAATTTTCCTTTTACATTTTCTGGACACTTTTTAGACACGGACCCTATTCTATATCTATCCAACACTAATAAAAAATAAAACACCTATCTAAAGAGTTACATAAATTAAAATAAAAGAAGAAAACTCCAAAATCGAAAAGAAAAAGCTATAGTTGGCCAAATTGTACATCTTGGGTTACCTCTCAAGCAGCGCTTGATTTAACATTGCGGCATGATGCATGCCCCTTGATTACTCAGACTTCATCAAGGTAATACGCCTCAATCACTTCTTGCACACTCTTCAACTTCCCCATGTAGACTTTGATCATTTGCCCGTTCACCTTGAACCTTGTACCCTCTTTGTTCTCGAGCTCAATCGCTCCATATGGAAACACTTGAGTGACTTTGAATGGCCCAGTCCACTTGGACTTGAGCTTACCACGAAACAAGTGCAACCTTGAGTTGAATAGAAGCACCAGATCACCCATAGCGAATTCACGCTTTTCAATCTTTTTATCATGATACTTCTTTATCTTCTCCTTGTACAAAGTTGAACTTTCATAAGTTTTTAGGCTAAACTTATCAAGCTCATTCATGTCATTTACTCTTTGACTCGATGTGGCGCCCCAATCCAAATTCAATTTTTTTAGCACCCACATAACCTTATGCTCTAGCTCTACCGGAAAGTGGCACGACTTGCCATATACAAGTTGGTAGGGGGCATACCTATGTGAGTCTTGAATGCGGTGCGATAGGCCCATAAAGCATCATTAAGCCTTCTTGACCAATCAGTTATATTTGCATTCACAGTCTTTGAAAGGATTTGTTTTATCTCTCTATTTGACACTTCAACTTGCCCACTAGACTGCAGATGGTAAGGAGTGACTACATTGTGACAGACTCCATATTTCTGTAGCAACGCCTTGAACAACTTATTACAAAAGTGAGAACCTCCATCATTGATAATCGCCCTAGGTATACCAAATCTGGAGAAGATACTCTTTTTCAGGAATGCGGTGACACTTTTCCCTTCATTGTATGAAAGTGCAATTGCTTCCACCTATTTCGACACATAATCAACCGCAACAAGAATATAATTCATCCCATGTGAACTCACAAATGGACCCATAAAGTCAAGTCCCCATACATCAAACAACTCAATCACAGATATTAGATTCATACGTAGCTCTTGCCTCTTTGAAATTCCTCCTTCTACTTCACAAGACTTGGCGAAAACATGAGCATCTTGGTGGATGGTAGGCCAGTAATACCCACACTGCAAAATTTTATGAGTAGTTCGAACACCACTATGATGCCCACCAATAGGCGATGGATGACACGCCTCTAGTATACTCATCATCTCAATCTCGGGCACACATCAATGAATAATCCCATCAGCACAAATACGGAAAAAGTAAGGCTCATCCCAAAAGAACTTCTTCACATCATGCATGAACTTTTCCCATTTGTAGAATGACAAATCTGATGGCACCAAATCACTTGCCAAGTAGTTAGCAAAATCAGTGAACCAAGGAATAAGATCATGAGAAGCAACCAAAACATGTTTGTCTGGGAATGTATCATTAATTTATGCCCCATCGCCTAGCTTGAGCATAGCTTCCTCTTTTAATCTGGACAAATGATCGACAAATTGATTTTATGTCCATTTTCTATCTATCACCTCAAAATCGAACTCTTATAGCAACAATACCCATCTAATCAACCTCGGCTTTGCATCCTTTTTAGCCATCATATACCTCAATGCAGAATGGTCAATATGCACTATGACCTTAGTACTAATCAAGTAGGATAAAAAAATTTCAAATGTGAAAACCACAGCAAGGAGTTCTAGTTCAGTCACCGTATAGTTCTTTTGAGCCACATTCAGAGCTTTGCTGGCATGGTAAATAGGATGAAGAATCTTCTCTCGCCTCTGTCCCAATACCACACCAAACGCCACTCCACTAGCATCACGTATCACTTCGAAAGGTTTCCTCCAATCTCGTGAAATATTGATAGGTGCGGAAACAAGCTTTGCTTTCAACTCTCCAAATGCTCTCAGAAAAGCATCATCAAAATCAAACTTACACTTTTTTTCGAGCAGTTTGCACAATGGGTGTGCAATTTTGGAGAAATCCTTGATAAACCTTCTATAAAAGCATGCATGCCCAAGAAAACTTCTAACACCTTTAACAAGATAGGTGGTGGAAACTTTTCTATTACCTCAACTTTAGCTCTATCAACCTCAATACCCTTCTCAGAAATCAGATGACCCAGCACTATCCCCTCTTTCACCATGGAGTGGCACTTTTCCCATTGAGCACAAGATTGCACTCTTCACACCGTTTCAGTACCTCGATCAAATGCATCAATCAACCATCAAACGAGTTACCTACCATAGAGAAATCATCCATAAATACCTAAATAGTGTCCTCCACTATATCTAAAAAATATCGACATCATGCAATGCTGAAAGGTTGTTGGAGCATTACACAACCCAAATGGCATCCGTTTAAAGGTGAAAGTACCATAAGGACAAGTGAAGGTGGTCTTCTCTTGGTCTTCCGGAGCAATGGAGATCTGATTGTAGCCTGAATAACCATCAAGAAAGCAATACCAACCCTTACCAGCAAGTCGATCCAGCATCTGATCCATGAATGACATAGGGAAGTGATCCTTTTCTGTCCAAGCATTCAATTTTCGATAGTCCATGAATACTTTCCACCCAATCACTGGACACATCGGAACAAGCTCGTTCTTTGTATAAGGAACCACAGTAGTCCCACCTTTCTTAGGAACACACTGAAAAGGACAGACCAACTACTATCTGCGATGGGGTATATGACTCCAGCATCCAACCACTTGATGATTTCCTTCTTCACAACCTTTTTCATAGGCGGATTTAGTCTCTTTTGGTGCTCGATACTAGGCTTATGGTTCGGCATGAGTTGGATTTTATGAGAACAAATGCCAGGAGGAATCCCAATAATGTCCGCAATAGTCCATCTGATAGACCTCTTGAACCTCATCAACACGGAAACGAATGCCTCAATTTGCACCTCATTCAAATCGGTCACAATGATAATCGGTATAGTACCATCTCTCCCCAAGAATGCATATCTGAAATGCGATGGTAGAGCCTTGAGCTCCAATTTTGGAGCCTTTTCAACAGACGGTATTGCGGGTAGAGAGTCGTGATTCTTCATATCTAGCTCCAATTTCTTTGTTTGGAACAAAATTCAAACCTATCAAGTGCGGCGGCTAATTCATCATAGTCTTCAATACCATCACCCTCAAAATTCATCATTACCGCTAACAGTGCATCAACACCCAACCTCTCTTCAATAGACACATCAGAACCTCGCTCCACAATATGATTCACCACTGATACTGACTTGAGATCGCTTTCCTGCTTCATAGACCTACAAATATTGAAAGTTACCTCTTCATTATTCAATCAGAACTTCATCTGCCCTCTCTCCATATCGGCCAAGGCACGTCCGGTAACAAGGAACGGTCTCCCTAGGATAATAGGAACCTCACAATCAAGTATCACAAAATCCGCTGGAAAAATAAATGACTCCACTTTTACAAGTACATCTTGGAGAACACCAATAGGCTTCTTCACAGTTCTATCAGCCATGAGTAATCGCATCGCAATCGGTTTTGTAGCCCCTAAACCTAACTTTTTGTAGATAGACAATGGCATCTGATTAATGCTAGCTCCCAAATCACATAACGCCTTCGCAAAATGCTACAACCCAATGGTACAAGGAATAGTGAAAGCACCAGGATCCTCTTTCTTCTGCACAAGTGACCTAGTAGCAATAGCACTGCAATGTTATAACCTCTCATCATCGTCGAAACTAACAGCCCTATTCTTAGTCACCAAATCTTTCATAAATTTTGCATACCCAGGCATTTGCTCCAAATCTTCTATCAACGAAACATTGATGGAAAGTTGTTTCAACATAGTAATAAACCTACGGTATTTTCCTTCGTCATTCTTTTTTACCAACCTCTGTGGGAATAGATGTGGTGGTCTGGGCATGGGAATAATTTTTTGGGTTATCTTCGTTTCTTTCTCTGTAATATTCTTGGACTCTCCAGTAACCTCTACCTCATCATCATCTCTTTCGGCCACAATTTCAACTTCAGATGGCATAGGCGATCAATTGTTTGCTTACCTCCTCGAGTCGTGACTGCCATACAATGCCCATCATTCTTTGGATTCTGGATGGTGTTGCTTGGAAGTGTGCCAGGCTAACGTGGGTTCACAATAGTTGACAACTGATTAAACTTCTGCTCAAGTTGCTTTATCGATACTGCATGGGCATCAACTTTTTGACCAATTCCAGACAAGTCATTCTGCATCTCTTTCACATTCTCATCAGTCGAATCAAACATCTTCATCATCTTCTGCACCATATCCTCAATCCGTGACATACTACCTCCAGCTTCCCTATTACCAGATTTCCAATTTGCAGGTGGGACATAAGGCCCAACTCTCTCATTTATGTTGCCATAGTTGTTCCAGTTGTATTTGTTGTCGTGATTTTAATTCCCATCCTGGACATAGTGACCCTCTCTAGTGTAGTTACCATAGTTTCGACCTTGGTTTCCTTGACCTTGGCGCCAATTATCCAAGTTGGTACTTTGGGCGTTGGCTCGAAAACCTCCCCGTCTGAATATTTACTAAATAAGCATCCTCCTCATAGTAGAATTCCTTAACTGGTGGTGGTGAAGTTCTACTCAAGTAGTTTACCGCATTCACCTTTTCTGCACCTCCGCTCACATGCTTCAACACCAACCCAAGTTCTGTCCTTATCTGAGCCATCTCCTCATGAATGTCATCGACAAATTAACTAAGTGCATTTTTAACTACAAATGTGCTTCTTCCAGTGTCTGACTTTCGAGTGCTCCATGCTTTATTGTTTCAGGAAATTTTCTCCAGTTTCTCAGTGATCTCCTCAAAAGTTCACTCACCATATGATCCTCCAGCAATAGTATCAAGCACAGCCTTACCATTTTCATCTTGACCTCTGTAGAAATACTCCTTCAGTGACTCATCATCAATGCAGTGAATCAGAACACTTCTTATGAATGTAGTGAACTATCCCAAGAATTACTCATAGACTCTCCAGGTAGTGTCACGAAGTTGTTAAGTTTGTCTTTGTGGTTTATCTTCTTAGACAACGGGAAGTACTTAGCCATGAACACCTTATGCAATTGGTCCCATGTATGAATTGAGTTATAGGGAAGCTCAGAAAACCATACCGCAACATATAAAGTCAATGATAGAGGGAAGACTCTCAACCCTATGACATTCATGTCTAACTTTGGTCGACCCACACAACTCTTGCAAACACTCCTCAACTTGGCCATGTGCCCATGCGGATCTTTCGAAGTCATACAAGAGAACAAATCCCTTATTGTAAGAATTGCATCAAACTGCTAATCACCATGAATGTATGCACTGGAGGTAGATGAGGGAGAATAATAGGTCCTTCAAATTCAACGGTATTGAAGTCAACCCTGTAATTATCACGCAGCCTTGGTTCTGGTGGATCCTGCACCCTCAATGCATCTTTGAGTAAATTAACACCAAGAACTTGAGCATTCTCATTACCAACACCTTCATCATGCTCCTCAATGATTGGATTATTTTGGACCCCTTGATTATTCATCTTTCTCAAAGTTTTTCTCAACTCTTTGGATCGTATAGAGTCAATGGTTTACCACGATTCCGTGTACTTGGCATACACTAGACTAAAAACCTGTAGAAGACAAAAAGAAAAAGAAAAAGTAAAATCAGGACATAATTGACTAAAGTTCAATAATGTAGTTGAACTTAATCCAAAAGACTTATTCCCCGGCAGCGGCGCCAAAATTTGATACACTCAAATTACACTTCCCTAAAGAAGTATAAGCGATCGTCGTCAAATAAAGAACCCAACTTGTAGGTTGGGGTCAATCCCACGAGGAATATGGTTCAGACTTAAACTTAACCCACTATTATATCAATTTAGTCAAGTTATTTCCGAGATATATAATTAAAGGGGGGGGGGGTTTGCAAACAAAAAACACAAGTGAGCAAGATTCAAACCTCAAGTTATCAATAAGAGAGGGAAACTAGGGTGTATGTGTTCCCCATAAACTCTTAACGCAGTAATCCTAATAATAGTAATCCTTTCCTAGTGTTTTACATGCAAAGTTGGTAAGTTAGGTATCCCTAAGTGATTGGTCCTCCAAATAGGGAATTTCACCACACACCTTGGTTCGGCTACGTGTGTATAATTTACTAACCCTTACCTTTACCTCAGATTAGACATCACATCAATGTATGTCTTAGTTTTCACCCTCGCACCAATTGACATTAGACTATTAGATAGCATCACACTAAATGTCTGTTAATAATTCTTTTCTTATTAACTACCTCCTTGGTCCGGCAAATACCAACAAGGCGAGTTCTAATGTCTACGCTTGTTAAAAAGACTTCTAATCGAAAGAATTATCAATGCATGCATCAATACTATTAAAGAATTACTTAGTTATTATTTATATGTTGTTAATTGGTCATGGTTCCCACAACCCTAGTTGTGGATTTAGATACTCATGCTTGAAAGAACACAATTCATATTTTGATAATAAGAATTCATGCACTTACATTTAGAGTAGAAGAAACCCGAAATCTCGAATTGAATTCCAAAGCAAAAATCTTATAAACCAAAATCCGGAAATCAAATTGCCAAAGTTTGCAAGTTAATTCCCAAGAAAATATCAAGAACTAAAAGTATACAATAATGTCTAACCCCCAAAAATAAGGTTTATATACCCTATTTATAGAAAAACATGTCCTAAACAAAAAGGAAACAACATAAGGAAATAAACTTCTGGGAGGCTACTTTGATCGACGACTCAACCTACAGACTGTGGGTCGACCTATGGTCCGTTGGTCCCCTCTATTGGTCAACACTTAGAACTTTTCCACAGCAGTTGGAACCGTAAACTCCCAGGTCATCACTGACGGACGTGCAGGACGGACCGTAGGTTGGCCTATGGTCCGTGGGTCCTCTTCTGTGGCTCCATACTTAGGATTTTCATCAGGTACTAGAATTTCAACTCTCTGAACACCTTCTACAGATGTGCAGGATGGCCCGCAGGTCGACCTACAGTCCGTGGATTGCTTCATGGTTCCACACTTGGTCAGACTTCCCTGATGCTCCCATCTATGCCTACGCATCGACAGGCTGTCACAGGACCTACGGTCTGTAGGTCACTTCCGTGGGTGGCAACTTCTAAAGATTTCCAGCTGTCATCTTACTCAACCGTGTCAAAACCTATTTCCTTCAAACATAACACACAAAACATTATTTTCAATACAAAATGGCCCTAGACACACACAACTCCTAAGTGAAATGTATCAAAAATACCGTAAACTCACGATATATCAAAACCTTGTCCAAGTGAGATCACATATATATCAAATGAAAAATAATCAATACAATATTAATGAGACAACAAAATAGCAAATAAAAAGCATACATTAAATGGAGTAAACTATGAGACATCCAATGATGATAACAAATCATTCTAACCAAAAAAGGACCTAAGTTTGGGAATAACATACCTCAAAAAATAGACTTACACTTCAATTAATTATCCATCTTTAAAGTAATCATAATATCCAGTCATAAAATTTAGTAAAGATAGATAAGGATAAATTAGAAATAAAAAAATATGGACATGCAAACACATTAACTTTCAAAGGATTTTCTCAATAATAGAAAAAATTATTCTTATATGTGAAGCAAGGATGTTGTCGATTAACAAATGAGAGATCCCATGAAGGGGAGACAATTTATTTTGGACTCTATGACGATATTTGGGCTGAAGTTGATGTACAATAGTCTTGAAAAGACACTACATAACTTCAAGAAATGGATAAATTACATACATTGTAATACACAGTAGTAGCTTTCTACAATATATTATGTTTTTTCTTCATAATACACATTCTTCTAACCAAAATAACATCAACTGAAAAAGCTCTAAAACAGACTAACCCTTCTTCTACCAAGTTTGTTAAAATTTAATCTATTTTACTACAATAGGATAATACTTTAAATAACTTTTGACCATACAACTCCCGTATTCTTCCCCCATGCTTTTTTTTTTTTTCATTTTTAATAAATTTATCCCTCTTTTGACCATCAACAATTCCATTGTCCTGTGTTTTTGTTGAGATTATAATTAACTAATAAAAAGTATGTTCTCTCAAATAGATTAAGCTTTTAGATGAGATGATCGCACACTTCAACATGGTATCAGAGCAGACAGAGGTCCTGAGATCGAATCTCACTGCCACCCATATAAAAAAAAATCATGTTCTTGGCCCATGAAAAAACATTAAGCCCGCACATGAGGGGGCGTGTTGAGATTATAATTAACTAATAAAAATGTGTTTTCTCTAATAGCTTATGCTTTTAGATAATATGGTCACACACTTCAACAATTTTACAACAAAATTAGACTAACATCATAAGATCCTATTCCCGCTTATACGCCATATTTCTTAAATTTCTCTAAAGCCTGCACGTAATTTTAGGTAAGGAGTACATACACAACATGCCCGATGATCTATTACTTCATATCCTATGCTATACAACATTGAGTACCTTTTGGTGAAAATATACTAATGGACAAACTATGAATTGGAATCAAATAGAGATGAAAATTTGCTAAAACTTTTGGTTCTAACTGGTTTAGTGCATACAATGCAACAAACACATAGTTAGAACCATCAGCTTCGAAGATATCAGAAATCTCTAGAATGTGAAATACCAGTTCAATGCATGTGAAAAACAACTTGCACTCTTCAGTTATTCGACTTGCCACGGTAAAAAAACCAAAATATCCCAAATTAATTTATAGAGGCAGAAAACAGCAGAACTAGAGATTTTGAAATTAAAATTCTTGGGAAAAATGAATAAGTCATTGTGGATAGGCTGAAATGAAGAAGGAAATAACATAAAAACTGAAATATTTGGCTCACCATCTCAATGGTAGCTTTGAGGGTTTCTGGATCTACTGAATTGGCCCATTAGTTGGTGTGGGTTGTTCATGGTTATGGTTAATAAACCAAACCAAACTTCAATCCGAACCAAAATGATTAAGAAAACTGATATTTGGTTTGATTTGGTTAGGTTTGGTTTTACATTTTGAAAACCGATACAATTTGGTTTGGTTTTGGTTTTACTAAAAATTAATTGCAAAATTAACCAAACCAAACCGATAAATTAGATATATAAATTTTATAATTATTTCTATAATATTCATAAGTAAAATATAAATATTTTGTTAAATTTTAAGAAACTTAAGTCTTTATCTTTACCATTTTCTCAAGCCCAACACGTAAATTTTAGCCCATCTAGTACAATCATAAGTCCAAGTCCATCAAAATTCATTAATTTAGTCTTAACCTACCATACCTTTCATAATATAGTTACACCTTCTCTTAATTGAGTCACTTTGTTCGTGTAATGATAACTTTAGTATTGTTTAATTGCTTAATTGAACCAACAATAGCTTTTAAGTGGATTGTCCATGTACTAGTTGTTTGTGTCTATCAAGATACGTGTCACGCCCCGAGCCTACACCCCGGACGTGGCTGGCACTCGAGGGTCATTGCTGGCCCCAAGCGAACCCTTTGCCTGGCTTACTTACTCAGCGGAAGACTCTATGCATATTTATAATGATCAATAGCACTGTGCTCACTTGAATAATAAAATACTGAGAATGCTTAAAAAAATCAAACATTCAACTTGGCCAAAATGGCAACTCAAGTCTTAACATATGAAATGATAATGTAAAGACAACTGAACTACTAACTGTCTATGAATCCTCCAAAACAAAGAAGGATGTTGGGACAAGACCCCCGATCATCCTAACAATGAAATACTGAAAGCAAGTGATAAAAATAGTCCTCCTGAATGCAATTAGGCTCACCAACTGACTCTGAGTGCTCAACAGGATCAACGAGGTGCTAGATGTTGATCTTGGTTACCTGCGTCTATATCATAAGACGATGCAGGACAACTAGTATCAGTACATTGAATATACGAGTATGCGAGTTGGAATGCTAAGCATAACAAAGGCTTGAAAAGATTCTGAAAGAAACACTTACCTTGGCTCTTCTCAAACTTATCCCATAACAAAGCAATGAAACACATGCAATATGTGAAAAGCTTTATAAAACAATAAGAAAAAACTGAGTTAGTTAAAGAAAATGCAATAACAAACTCAATTTTACTCATGTTATAAAGTAATATAGTTTCTGTGGGAGTTTCTCTAACCGACAACCACCACTATGAGCCTAAGTGGTGATGCAGCGTCTTGCCCACGCTGCCAGAACTGTCTTATAATTTTCCATCATATAGAACGCTTAACTAAGTGGATCCACTAGTATATGCTAAAAGCATCTTAAGGAGTCATCTAAAAAGTATGATCATTTACTACCCATGATGGCTACATGGTTTATGAAAACTCAAGTTAATATGAACTTGCATCCCCATATTGGTGCTCAATTCTACTCTCAAAATATACTTAGCTCATATAATTTAAAATTGAAACTTCTTTCTTTGGTTTGAGATAATTACTCAAAAGTTTAGCTTAAAAGCTCTCTTGGAAATAAGTGTTTCCCTTTCTTGTTCAAATGTGAAAACATTTTAAACTCTTGGGAATGCTTCGTTCCCTTATAGCTTTTTGAGAAATGAACTCAACTCTTTACTCTTTGCTTAACTTTAAACTTAAATCTTAAAACAAAGTTAAAACGTTTGTGAAAGACTTTTGAAAACTTTATAAACCTCTCTTGACTTGCTTCTTAACTTCTAGACTTGGCTCTTAACTTTCTTTGAATTGAATTATGGATTAAAGGTTCATGATCTCATGTTTATGTATGATTTCATGATGTTTAGATGTACCTAAGAGTGTTGGAATCAACTAGAAAACATAGGTACATTGCTAAGAAACAAGTACAAAAAGGTGGGGAACTAATGGGGAGAACTGGCATCCCTGACGCTCTGAGAGACTCGGGGTGTCAACCCTCAACATTCAGAGATAGGTCTGGGGCGTGCAGGCTGGCGTAGTGCCCCAAGGGTGAAGATTCAGAGACCCTTTTGGGGTGTGCTGGCTGGCGCGACGCCCCACCCCTATCCCCAGGTGTTTGACGACTTTTCTTCTCCGTTTTTCATATCTAAACCCTCTAAACTTCAATGGTTCCTTCCCCAAACATTTAGAATTATTTATACCCTCAATATATGATAGATTCAAACAGAAATTACAACGGAAACATGAATTAAATCGCAAGAAATTCAAACGAAACTTTCAACAATGTTCATCAAGAACTCAATTTCTAAACTTTCAAAGACTTAAATTCGCTAAATTAAATTATGGTTTGTGTGTGGATGAACTAACCCAATGTTATGTGATCTCATGTACCTCGTAGGGATCACCCCTTGACGAAATCCACAAGTTAAACTCAACAATCTTGACGAATCATGATTTCTCTTCTCCTTTCTCCTTTCTCCTTTTTTCTCTTTTCTCCAAGCCCTAGCGTGAAACTTCAACCTTTCTAAACTGACTAAAATCTGATTTTACCCCAATTAACTCCTAAAAACGAATTAGAATAATTAGATAAGGAAAAGACTAAATTACCCTTCAAAAATCCAGATTAGACTTTCCTTATTCAAACAACTCAACTTCCAAAAGGCATAACTCACTCATACGAACTCAGAATCACGCAAACACAACAACGTTGGAAAGGTTATTCCAAGAAATTTCCAACCATATCTGTAAATACACCTAACTCATCCTGAGCTAGGACTTATGTATGTTTGAAATTGACCAAAAACTCAACTAACATACTTCACAATTTTCCAGATTTTCATATACTTTCCGAAAATGACTTTTTCCCCCAACTTTTAACTCTTTCCTCAAAAATATATTACTTTCAAACTGAAAAAAACAGAAAAAATTGAACCAAACCGAACCAAACCATCAATAACCAAACCGACGGTTATTTTTTTCGTTTGGTTTTAGAAGTTTAAAAAACCAACTAGATTGGTTTGGTTTTGGTTTTAATCAATAATCGATCCAAACCGAACCACGAACACCCCTAGGTGGTAGTTTGGCTTGTCTTATTTACACCAATGTGTTCATGAAACAAAAGTATGCTCTTTTTTCCAATGAGTTCTAAATTGAATTTGTTTGAGTTTGATTTGTGGGTGTAAAAAAGCCCATTTGAATTTCGTTTCTTTTTAAAGGGAAGAAAAAGCAAATATTTTTTTGTTGTTTCTTTCTTTGTTTTCTCCCAATTATTATTTTGTTTTTCTAGTTATTGGTTTGCGGCTAAAGAAACAAGATAAGCTGCAGAAAAACTTAATTGCTTATGGCTGGAATGTTACAGCTTGATATACACGATTGAGTTTCACATCCTAAACTAACTCCACAAAATGGGGAGATAAAGCTAATTCTACTTACCTGCTAAAGACTTATTAAACAATAAAGAAAAGCAGTAACAACAAGACTTAAACCACAGTAACTAAAGACTTATACTGCAATAACTAGTTAACACTAACTTATGCACTGATATGCTCCCCTCAAGGTAGGCAGTGTGCAACAACGCCTAGCTTGAACATGTGCCTTTCGAAGGCTGGTTTGGAAAGGGCCTTGGTAAGAGTATCTGCTAGTTGGTCTGCAGCGTGTATATGGACAACTTGAACTTGCTTGAGGTGAACTCATTTGCGAACAAAATGGAAATCCACCGCAATGTGCAACTATGAAAAACTAGATTGGCACATATGTACGTAGCACCAACATTGTCACAGTAGATAGTTGGGATATTTTGAAGTTTAAGTTGCAGCTAAGGCAGAAGGTTGGTGACCCAGTTTGTTTCCGCAAGGGAACTTGCAACTTCCCGATATTCAGCTTCAGTGGAAGAACGAGCAATCGTTCTTTTCTTTTTGGAGGATCAACTCACAGGATTTTTGCCAAAAAACAAAAGATAACCAGTTGTGAAAGCGCGATCACTAGCGTCTCCAGCCCAATCCGCATCATAGTACATATGTAAAGAGGGAATTATGGCTCTTCAAACGCAAACCAAAATGAACAGCCCCTTGAAGATATCATAGTACCCATTTTACAACTTTCAAGTGAGTCTCTTAGGGAGTTTGCATAAATTGTGACAACTTGTTTACTGAGAAACAAATGTCTGGACGAGTGAAGAACAAATATTGAAGCTTCCAGATTACTCTCCTATATCTGGTTGCATCCACGGATAATCCACCATCATTGACCTTGGATTTTTCAATAGCACTCATAGGTGTTTTAACAGGTTTTCAATCATCCATATTCTCCTCACACAATATATCATTGGTATAATTACTCTGTGACATAATGATACCATATGTACTTCTAATGACTTCAATACCTAGAAAGTAGGTGAGATTGCCAAGATCTTTTACAGAAAAATGGGCAACAAGGGAAGAAATTACCTGATTAACAACTGAAGTGTCGCTGCCAGTAATGATAATATCATCTACATATACCAGTAGGTACACAGTGGTACGATAACGATGACGGATAAAGAGGGAACTGTCAGACTCAGATTTGATGAAGCCTAACAAGAGCAAATGATTTTTGAGCTCATTATACCATGCTCTGGGAGCTTGTTTGAGTCCATAGATAGCTTTACGAAACGAAAAATATGAGTTGGATAACTTGTATCTTCAAATCCCTGAGGTTGGGCCATATAAACCTCTTCATCTAGGCTCCCTTGAAGAAATGCATAATTAATATCAAGTTGATGGAGAGGCCAATCAAATTTGATGGCAATAAAGAGGACCACACAAACAGTAGTAGGTTTGACTACAAGGCTGAACGTGTCATGAAAATCAACATTAGGACGTTGGATAAATCCCTTTGCGACCAATCTGGCTTTATAGCAATCAATATAACCATCAGCCTTTCGCTTGATTTTGTACAACCATTTACAAGCAATGACATTTTTAGATGGATCACAGGGCACCAATTCCCACGTTTGATTTTCACACAGTGCATCAAACTTAAATTTCATAGCAGTCTACCACTCTATGTGTTTGGTGGCCTGATGGAAGGTGGTGGGAGTGAATGGAGGTGTTACTTGGGCCATGCAATAAAAAATCTGCTTTGGTTTATGGATATTGTGTTGTGAACGGGTATCGACTCGATGTTGAGGCAGATGGGAAGGGGCTGGGGTAGGAAAAGCTGGAGCAGACGTGTTCTGTTGTGCCAGTTCAGTGGAGCTACGAGAGTAAACAAATTGAATAGGAGGTTTATGTGGTTGTTAATTGGATGTGGATGGTAGTTGAGTTGGTGACGGGGGTGTAGAATGTGATTGGGCCTCAGAAACAGAAGAAAGTGGAGGAGAACAAGTAGGAGAAGTACCTGAAATCGCAGACCCTGTTGGAGCACAGCCGGAAGAGACAGTCTTATGCGTGTGCTTGATAGTATCTGCATTGGGTAAAATAATAGGGGGTGGTAAATTTGTACAAGCTATTGGAGAAGATATAGGAGACCAAACCTGGGTAGGTTTAACCAGGTATTCTCAGGCAAGAGTTTAAAAGATGAGGAGAGCTTTGAAAACATATTCTGGAAAGGAAAAGCACTTTCAAAAATGTGACATCTCGAGACAAGTATATTTTGGAAGATTTCAGATCAAAGAATTGATGACAATGATAATTCAAAGAAAACCCCAAATAAACATAAGGTGTCGATCTCGGCTCTAATTTATTCTTCGAGTATGGTTTGAGCAATGGATAACACAAGCACCCAAATATTTTTAATTGGGCATAATCTGGATTTTTACCAAATAATATATGGAAACGTGATTGATTTTGCAAAAGTGAGGTAGGTAAGCGATTGATGAGGTAAACCGTGTGTTAACATGCAAAGGACCAAAGGGTCGGTGGGAGTGAAGCTTCATGGAGTAAAGTTCTTGCAGTTTCAAGAATCTGTCTATGTCGATGTTCGGCAAGAGCAACTCGTTGAGGGGTGTATAGAGGAGCTAAAATATGTTCAATACCTTGAGAGCTTAGGTATGGATCGAGACTTTTATATACTCCACCACCATCAGTATATAGAGTAAGAACTTTTGCATTGAAATGACGTTCCATTAAAACTTGAAAGTTTTGGAAAAGTTCTTTAACCTCACTTTTTTTGTTCAAGGTATAAAGCCAAATGTATTTGGTATATTGGTCAACAAAAATACAGTAGTATAAGTTTTTGTCAATTGATAAAACTGGAGAAGGGCCCCACAAATCACTAAAAATGGTTTGAAATGGTTTGGTACTTGATAGCGTAAGTTGTTGAAAAGGTTGCAGATGAGTTTTATTTGATAAACAAGAATTACAAACTGAAATTTTTTCGCGTGAACAAAGAAGCGAGAATTTATTTTAAATAAAATTTAACACTCTTTCTTGCGGATGACCCAATCGATGATGCCAAGTGAGACTTCAGGAAGAATTGGTTTAGGTAACAAGTGCTTTTGGTGAAGGCGATGAAGGTGAAATGGGCCAGTCATACAGACCATCTCTACTCTGACCGTGCACCAAAGGAGTCCATCTATTCAGGTCCTTCACACAAAAATGAAAAGGAAAAAATTCAACAGAAGTGAGATTATCTTGACAAAACTTAGAAATTGAAAGTAAGTTGCGTTTAATGGTAGGTGCACATAGAGCATCAGAAAGTTGGAAAGCCTTATTTGAAGCATGTAATTGAATTGAACCAGTGTGAGTTATTGAATTTTTGTTACCAACACCCATGGAGACCTGCTCCATGCCATTGTACACTTGCAAGTTGTGAGGGTCAGCAGTGATATGATGAGATGCTCCAGATTCGACAATCCAGGGATTTGCAGATGCCTGTAATCCCAAAAAATAGTTGGCCTTTGCCTCAAAATGATTTTCAGATTTGGATCAACAAACACTTGCAACATGACCTATTTGTTGCACAATTGGCAGCGAACACCATCATAAGAGTTAGTGGTGGGCGAAGATCGACATTGATTAGGTGTAGGAAAGCGATTGTTGTACCGCCATTGTTGGTTGTTGCAAGTGCCATTGTTGGAGCGACGAGTGTGAGGAGAGTTAGGATGACCAGACTTGGTGGAAGTAGCAGCTGCATCAGTAATCTGGTTGGGAGTTGTCTTAGACTCTTCATGGCGAAGGAACAATCCATGATCCAATAGCTTTTCATAGAGTTCTTCATAAGTAATAGTGGAGTCACGAACCCGGATTGCAGCGAAAATCTCACGAAACTCTAGGCCCAAACCACTAAGGATCTTAACAATGAGTTCAAAATTGGTAACTGGGCGCCAACAGTAGAGAGTTCAACAGAAATAGATCGGATATTTTGCAAATATTCGGTGACTGGTTGGGAGTCTTTGGTCAGTCGCGTAAGTTGATCACGCAAATTGAAAATTCTTGTTTGGGACTTTTTCGTATAGGCTGTGTGTAATGCATCCCATACAGGTTTTGCCGAGTTAAAGGCTGCAACAGTTGTGGCAATTGTGGGATCAACCGATGCCATAAGTGCATTCTGAATAAGTTGGTCTTGGTGAAACCAAAGAGAAACATAGGATTCACACTAGGGACTGTGCCAGTTGTGATCGTGCGAGAGGGGGAGGGAGCATACCCATCGAGATGTCCATATAGATCATGACCATGCATAAGCATTGAAAATTGTGCCTTCCACGTTGAAAAGTTCTGGCTGCCATGTAATTTGATAGGCAATTGGGATGCCGGATTGAATTGAACGTTTGTCACTCTGATGTTGGTATCTGCGGTGAAAACTTGAGAAGTGATGCCCATTTGTGGTTGCGAGAGGAAAAAAATCTTACTCGTTAGAGTTTATTTTGGCTCTTGATACCATAACGAAACAAGATAAGCTGCAAAAGAACTTAATTGCTTATGGCTGGAATTAAGGCTTGATATACATAATTGAGTCTAACAATATCCTAAGCTAACTACACAAAATGGGGAGATAAAGCTAATCCTAATTACCAGCTAAAGACTTAGTAAACAGTAAAGAAAAGCAGTAACAAAAAGACTTAAACCACAGTAACTAAAGACTTATACTACAACAACTAGTAAACACTAACTAATGCACTGATAGTGGCTGTACATCCATTATTTTTAGTGAAATGTTCTTGTTATGATGCTCCAATTTGGTGAAATCATTCACAAACATTCATTCGTGTCAGGCACTTCTTCTTTCATCTTTCAAAATAAGCATTTCTTTCATCTAATGTTGAGCGTGGAGAACGAAAATGTGCATGGAGACGATCTTCTCGGACCTGCACCTATTGTTGAGCCTCTTCCTATTGTTGCTGAGTTGATGTCGGCTCCCGTTGCTGCAGCGATGCCAGTGGTGCCTACTCGTCCCCATGCTTGCTATCACTTTGACGGTCGTGTTTTGCCCAACCTCAAAGGTATTCAAAGGCATAACCTAGACATGCACAATGATGGAAGATACAAGTGTGGCACTTGTGGTACAACATTCAAATATCTAGCTGATCGCAATGTCCACCGGCTTCATCCGTGAGCAGTTGAGTGGCTGAGTCAATTTCTAGGTTCTGGGTAAGAATGGTTTTACGTCTGTTCTTGAATTTTATATAAGGGTTTTACCCTCTATTTTTTCTTTTCTGCTGTTTGTATGGATTCAATATAAGGGGTTTTAGGTGGATTTTACGTCTATTAATGGTAGGCGTAACTTTTAATATTTTTAATTTCTTATATTGTAAATCTACTCTTCTAGTTTTTTATTATATAGAATTGTTAGTATATTTAAAATTATTTTTGAGATGCAAATTTTTTTTTTCTTATTAATGAAAAAAGTGTACTTTTTCTATAAATAGTACTCCATTCGTTGTCGTTTAATTTTTTTTGGTCTGATTTTGACATGACACAAAATTTTAAAAAGTAAAGTTTAAATTAGATATATATACCAAAATATATTTTAATTTTGTGGTCTTGAACATGTCAGATGGAAAGTTAAATTTAAAATTGATAAAAAAAAAAGAAAGAAACATTTTTTACTATTTTGAAATGAACTAATATAAAGTAAGACAAATAAATTGAAAGACATAGTATAGATTTAAAAAAAACTTATAATAATTTTATTATTACTGAAAAATCGGGTCCCTCAAATTTTATCAGAAATTGCATTTACATGTAGGTTTCAGTCATAAATATCATATGTAGTACATTTACAATTTATCCTGTAATGGGTATTTTAATTTACTATATATACAGAACATGATACATACACAAAAACAATATATGTGGCCACCTACAGAATAAAAAATATATAAATTTAATCACTATTAAAAATATAAATTGAATGAAATCGTTACCTTATTAAATATGTTGCATCATCATAGGATATTGTATGATTTAGATGTTGGAGGAGAAATTAAATCAAACACAACGTACAATCAAAATCGGAATATAAAATAGACGTAATTCGTCAAAAAATCAGAGAGTTGGAATAAGAGACCTTCTCTTTGTATTTCTATGTCCTCACCAATGATTTTGTTCATTATATATGGTGTGTTGAAATTGTTGATTTATTACTATGCATAACACCCTAAAATATATACAATAAATGAGGAAATACTGAAGAGAAAATGAAAAGTCGACAATTCTCTTCATATGTCTAACTTTTGTAGGTGGAATTAACAAGGAAGATATAAAGTTAACAATTTAACTCATAGAATAATCATAAAAGCCGAAAAGCTTCTATGTGGGATCAGGGGCGGACCCATGTGGAGTCCGTCGGGTGCTCGAGCACCCATTAACCTTGTCTCGGAATATATATATCTATGTAGAAATTAAGAGGTATTTGTATAAAATTAACATAGAGCACCCATTGAATAAATGATTTGAATGGCCCATTGACTCTTGGGTGGGTGCTTAAGGCTCTTTTAGTGTTGTTGAGCCCAAGTTTGAATCTCATTGTTAACATGTATTTTTTACATTTTTTACTCTGTCATTTTCAGAGCACCTACAACATTAAAATCCTAAATCCGTCACTGTGTGGGATGCCATATTCAAAGTACTTATAATTTATCATTTAGTAGAAAATCACTTAATCATGCATATTATAACCATAATATAAATTTAATTTGGAGATAATTTTTCAAATAATAATAATAATAAAGAGTAAAACAGATATTTATTTAATTAATAGTTTAGGATTAAAATAGTAATCCTACATTGAGGTTAGGACCTTCCCAATTATGGTGATATGTGATATGATATGATAATATATGATAAGATAAGATAACAGATGTCCTCTTTGGTACAATTTGCCTAAACAAAAACTGCCCCTTTTCCATCGCAGTTCACAATAAGCTTCATTCCTGGCTGATTGTGAATCTCTTTGCTAGTGGATAATAGTTGGTGAGACAACAAAATTCTGTTTTCACAGTTGCTGGTTCAACATATGACCAATATAAAAATTGATTCCTGTAGCAGAAGTGATATCTTGATTTGGAGGCTACTAGTCAGTGACAGAGCCAAAAATTTTATTAAGAGTGTTCAAATTCTGAAGAAGTGGACACCGAACTAGCTGAAGGGGGTTCTACGTCTATTATATATATAAAGAAAATATTTTAGTTATGTATATAGTTTAATTTTCCGCCAGATGAACCCCTTGACCACAAGGTGGCTCCGCCCCTGCTACTAGTAACGGTGTATAATTCAGTTTGGAATTGCATAAGGGAAACTAGAGTGCCAGATCCTATGTGGACAAAAAATTGACATAAAAGTATTCCATTCAAAAAAAAATTCTTGTCTTGGGGACTCGCTCTTTAATAATGTTATATGTTGGTTTGGAAATGGAAGCCCTCTTGACAGCCTATGTTGTACTATACCTATTCCAGAAACTATCAATATATTTATCCTAATTAATTGACATGATTATAATTAATTATGTTGATATTTATAGGCATGGAGGTTGTTGAAATATGGTAGAGCAATGGAAATTGTTGATCCAACTCTTATTGGTGACTCAAATTCAATGTCGAAAATCATGAGATGTATACATATTGGACTGTTATATGTTCAAATTGATTTGGATGCAAGACCTACAACTACTTTGTTATCTCATATTTTCAGTACTGATTCTGCTATTCTACCAGAGCCAAATCAATCAGTGTCTTTTAAGGATTATTCCAAAACATAAGTAATTCCATTCCGTCATCTAGTTTTGAGGAATTATTTACGGAAATCTACCCAAGATAGTATTGTATACCAAAGGTCACCACATATATATAAACTTAATTAGATTGTCACAAAAAGTATTTCTTGTAGTTATAAAAAAATATACTTTTCGATGTGTCTTATTTAATTCTTTTGCAGGCTCACTTCCTCTTCATTGATAGTGAAGTGAGCTTGCAAAACAATTTTGGAAATCTTTTGGACAACCTTTGGAAGTCGTCTTTAGAAGTAAGTAAATTAAAGTCTTCCTCCATGACTGGTGGCAGACACCTGGACAGAATGCAATACACAGATTCAACCAATTCCAATATTAGTTTGGTGGAAGACGATATTCTCTTGTAGATATGGCAAAAACAAATATTCTATCTTAGAGGAATGGAGCAACAAATAAGTTAGAACAACAAAGATGCTATGGACAAAACTTCCCAACTTCAGAAAATGGATCTTTACTACAATGAACTATGTCAAATGGTAGAAACGTTGAGCCCAAGTATTAATCGCAAAATTGTGGTGTGGAACAGACGATAGCAGGGGATAATTAAACTTAACACAGATGAACGTTTTATGACAGAAAGGCTGGAATAGGAAGCATGGTCAGGGACAACACTTGAGAGTTCATCTTTGCATTTGCTAATCTCATTCAGTGTTCATATTGTTAGGAGGCATGGCCAGGGACAACACTTATGTTCGCTAAGACAAAACGTCATAATTTTCGCTAAGGATAATATATTTTATTTATGTAAAATGATTGTTACAAAAAGTCATACTTCTCCGTAGTACCTGATTTGAAGGGTCATTAACATAATCGTCATGTATAAAGGAACGCGGTGAAACATAACATAATATGGTAGAAATAGCATTACTAGCACAACCATATTTAGACAAAATACAGTTACGATATTAACTTCTCGGAAAATGCATTGCGTGCATCAGGCAACCTTTCAGGATCATCGATCAATCATGACTAGCATAAGGCAGTTGTGATTTGTCAATTGACATGAATTGAGCTTTTGATCGACATAGGCATGTTATTTTATTTGGTTTTGAAATGACTACTCGCATTAAGAGTTAAATGGGCCAACATGTAGTCCATATATAGTCCGAAATGTAGGCAAAATGGTTCTTGCTAACCACGGCGGACTTAGTGTGTTGATATTTATGTCCTCCAACGTTGGGTGTGCATAAGTAGACACTTAAAACTTGTAAAAAGTTGAACAAGTAGACACATGCGTCCTATCAATATGGCATAGTACACGTGAGACACCCGTAAGACACAATTGTCATGTAGAATGCCATGTAGGATGAAGTTTCTTTAAAGACTACGAGATAAATGGACACCTTTGGTATCTAGAGTCTGGACCAGCCAGAACAATCTCTAAATTTATCCTTGGACCAACACAACTTGTTCACATGATGGAAAACTGGTGATTACAAAACTTTTAAGTTTTTATTATGAAAGTTTGCCCATAGAGTAATTAAACAGACATCAAAAGTTCAAGATCACTCATTTTTAATTGAAGTCATCGAGTATAAGTGTTTTGATGGAAAATCCACGCTAGACTTTATCTCCTTTTTTAGTTTTTAGTTTTTAATGTAAGAAACTATTACTAACACTTACTACTAAAAAAATTAAATTATTTCTTATTTGGCATTAATAGAGCATATTATTATTATTATTATTATTATTAT
>JAJOOH010008952.1:0-20276 GCA_029582605.1 Solanum gracilifrons
GAGTCACAAATATATATATATATATATATATATATATATATATGTATGTGTGTGTGTGTTTTGTTTTTAAAAAAATCTTATTTTCTTTGCCTTGTATGTAAAATAAATTAATACACGTGCTTTTTTTCTTCCTTATCTTACATTAAAATTTTTCTCAAATATACATAACTTTTTGAAGTTCCTTTGGCTTATATCAAAAAAATTCTCAAACAAACATTATTATTATTATTATTATTCGTCTTTTTTCATATTTTTTTCAATTGATTTTATTTATTCCTTATATTCAACTATATAGTTACGTAAATATATACAATTACTAGTTTATTGTGCGTTAGTGGTTTGTTTGTTGTTAGTGTTTAGGAGTTAAATACGCTATTTTCTGGTCTTTAGGCAACATGATTAGTGGGTTGTTTAGATCAGAAAAATTAGGAGTAATTGATTTTTTCTGTTATTAATATAACCTTTATCTATTTAAGAACGTGTAATTGAGAAATAAAAAAGCACTTTCACTTGCAGATTATTTCCCTTTGATTAATGTCACCATAGAGGAGATGAAATCCTCTCTAATAGATAAGTTATTTTTCAACGCACCATTTCAAGAAACATACTTACCTCAATCACTTGAAGTACCTTCTTTAGTTCCACCAAATGATTTCTTCGCAGGATTGAATGGCTTGATCCAAAATCTAGAACTCAACCATTTCAACGGCCAAATGACAGAAAATCAAATTAACACTTATTACGGTGGACATCATTTCAATATGTTTAATCATTTCTCAGATAATGGAAATCATTCCAATGTACAGAATTCAAATGAATTCCCTATGAAATTCTATGAATCGCTTCAAGAATCATATTTACCTACACAATACACTCTTGGGTGATTTGTTGTTGAGGACTTCTTAGATGCTATCACCTCAGTAGTTGGATTGCCAATCTCCTCAATTTCAACACCTTCACCAAGTTGTTGCACAACTTGCATAAATGTGGCATGAAGATCCATCCTCCTCGATTTCAACACATTCACAAAGTTGTTGCACAACTTGCATAAATGTGGCAGGAAGATCCCTCCTCCTCGATTTTGACACCTTCACCAAGTTGTTGCACAGCTTGCATAAATGTGGCATGAAAATCCCTCCTCCTCGATTTCGACACCTTCACAAAATTATAGCACAACTTGCATAAATGTGGCATGAAGATCCATCCTCCTCGATTTCAACACCTTCACCAAATTGTTGCACAGCTTGCATAAATGTGGCATGAAAATCCATCCTCCTCGATTTTGACACCTTCACCAAGTTGTTGCACAGCTTGCATAAATGTGGCATGAAGATCCCTCCTCCTCGATTTCAACACCTTCACCAAGTTGTTGCACATCTTGCATAAATGTGGCATGAAGATCCCTCCTCTCTGATTTCAACACCTTCACCAAGTTGTTGCACAGCTTGCATAAATGTGGCATGAAGATCCCTCCTCCTCGATTTCAACACCTTCACCAAGTTGTTGCATATCTTGCATAAATGTGGCATGAAGATCCCTCCTCTCTGATTTCAACACCTTCACCACGTTGTTGCACAACTTGCATAAATGTGGCATGAAGATCCCTCTTCCTCGATTTCGAAACCTTCACCAAGCTGCTGCACAGCTTGCATAAAGGTGGCATGAAGATCCATCCTCCTCGATTTCAACACCTTTACCAAGTTGGTGCACAACTTGCATAAATGTGGCATGAAGATCCATCCTCCTCGATTTCAACACCTTCACCAAGTTGTTGCACAACTTGCATAAATTTGGCATGAAGATCCATCCTCCTCGATTTCAACACCTTCACCAAGTTGTTGCACAACTTGCATAAATGTGGCATGAAGATCCATCCTCCTCGATTTCAACACCTTCACAAAGTTGTTGCACAGCTTGCATAAATGTGGCATAAAGATCCCTCCTCCTCAATTTTGACACCTTCACCAAATTGTTGCACAGCTTGTATAAATGTGGCATGAAGATCCATCCTCCTCGATTTCAACACCTTCACCAAATTGTTGCACAGCTTGCATAAATCTGGCATGAAGATCCATCTTCCTCGATTTCGACACCTTCACCAAGTTGTTGCACAACTTGCATAAATGTGGCATGAAGATCCCTCCTCCCCGATTTCGACACCTTCACCAAGTTGTTGCACAACTTGCATAAATGTGGCATGAAAATCCCTCTTCCTCGATTTCGACACCTTCACCAAATTGTTGCACAGCTTGCATAAATCTGGCATGAAGATCCATCTTCCTCGATTTCGACACCTTCACCAAGTTGTTGCACAACTTGCATAAATGTGGCATGAAGATCCCTCCTCCCCGATTTCGACACCTTCACCAAGTTGTTGCACAACTTGCATAAATGTGGCATGAAAATCCATCCTCCTCGATTTTGACACCTTCACCAAGTTGTTGCACAGCTTGCATAAATGTGGCATGAAGATCCATCCTCCTCGATTTCGACACCTTCACCAAGTTGTTGCACAACTTGCATAAATTTGGCATGAAGATCCATCCTCCTCGATTTTAACACCTTCACCAAGTTGTTGCACAGCTTGCATAAATGTGGCATGAAGATTCATCCTCCTCGATTTCAACACCTTTACCAAGTTGTTGCACAACTTGCATAAATATGGCATGAAGATCCATCCTCCTTGATTTCAACACCTTCACCAAGTTGTTGCACAACTTGCATAAATGTGGCATGAAGATCCATCCTCCTCGATTTCAACACCTTCACGAAGTTGTTGCAGAACTTCCACAAATGTGGCATGAAGATCCATCCTCCTCTATTTCAACATCTTCACCAAGTTGTTGCACAATTTCCATAAATGTGGCATGAAGATCCATCCTCCTCGATTTCAACACCTTCACCAAGTTGTTGCACAACTTCCATAAATGTGGCATGAAGATCCATCCATCCAATTTATGTTCTTCGCCTAATAATCTTTTCAATAGCATTACTTTGACTATTTTGTTAAATTTCTTTTATGCTTTTTGTACCTCTCTTCCTCACAACTTGATTAGGAGGTTCAAAAACTCACCGGAGAACAGCAACATCACTTACAAAAGCAACCAAATCCATCTAAATTTCATTCTTATACACAACCAATGTCACATCACAATTCCCAACAAACGACTAGAACCCATGGATCCCAAGCACATGGCACAAGCAATAACTGGAACGGTTGGAATCGAATGATCTCTTCATTGTAGTGACCACCTGTAGTACCGTCTTTAGTTGAATCGAATGATCTCTTCACAAGATTGAACGGTTGGAACCAACAACCAGAACTCGACAATTTCAATGTACTAAATTTGAACGAGTCCCTTATGAACTTCAACAAACCACTTCAAGAAGCATATACTTACCGCAACCACCTGCAGTACCTTCTTTGGTTCCACCGAATGATTTCTTCGCAGGGTTGAATGGGTAGAACCAATACACAGAACTCTACAATTTCAATGTACTAAATTCAAATGAGTTTTCTATGAACTTCAACGACCACTTCAAGAAGAATACTTACCTCAACTACTTGTAGTGCCTTCTTTAGTTCAACCACATGATTTCTTCGCAGGATTAAATGGCTGGAACCAAGATGTAGAACTCGACCATTTTGATGTACTAAATTCAACGAACCACTTCAAGAAATATACTTATCTCAAAAACCTGCAATACCTTCTTTAGTCCCACCAAATGATCTCTTCACATGGTTGAATGGTTTGATCCAACAGCCAGAACTCAACAATCTCAATGGTGAAATGATGACAAACAGTTCAGATTGCTACTTATTACAACTCAACTCAAAATAATATCTCCACAACATCGGTTGTGAATAGAGAGCCCCCCCGTCCCACGCCAACACAAATAGATAAATTGGCAAGAGGCTTAACAATCTGCATATAATTGACATTTTTTTAGAATACTCACAAACACATAAAATTCACTAACATTACTGTTAAACTCGGCATCAACGATTTGAAATTAGCTTCACAGAAGAATTCCACAATACACATTTAGAATCCAACATAAAATTCTCCGATGAGACAACAGATCAGATTTTTCATATTCACAACTCACTGATATATCAACTAGAAAAATATCTAGATCAGAGTTGTCAACCATTGTAGCAGCCTCAACAATAGTAACCTTTGGTTTCTTCAGCTTACTATTCAACACTAAAACACCGCCATTCTTGATGGCACCACTCAATTGCAACAGAAAGCATACATCATGGACACATTCAAATGTTGAAGTACATTCCACACTCCTGTCAACTCATCTGCCATCAGTCATCACAACAATTACCTGATCAAGAATCAAAGAAAAGGCGATAAATTATGACTCGTGGCTGCCTTTTTCTTTTCTTTTTGGTTGCAAATTGATCCATCAGGGAAAAAAACTAAACAAGATTGTGGATCAAGAATGCTGAAGATCAGTCATGAATGTCAAATCAATCAGTTGAAACAACACACCAAAGGATACGAGGAAAGACTGAATTTCTCTCCTACATTATCCGAAGACGTTTATTTATAAAAAAAGTCAATCCAGCTTGTGATATTTTCTGAATTTAGGAAATTTTCATTTCCTATATCTGTAGAAGAGAAAATGAGTTCATAATTACTGCCAGAATTCTCTACAGAAAATGAGGAGGAAACAAAAAAGTTTTCATTTTGTATAAAAAATGGAATGAAACAAATGTCATACCTTTGCAACGGATCACTTGCCAGACAGTGCTTGACATTTATTCGTGATTTCTTATTGAGCATTGATATATACAGAAAAAGGAGAAACATGACAGAAAAGAGTCTATGATAAATCGAAAAAAACTTAGCAATCAGTAGCAGTGTTAAAATATAAGAGGATGGGAGTTTCGGCTAGCTGCAGAACAGACTTCAGCAAGAGCATGGCTACAACAATTTGCTAAGAAAGAACTCCATCCACCCTGCCCGTGCTTTTAATTCTATTGTCAAATTCAAACACATCCTCGTCAGTTTGAGATCGACATGGAGTAACTAATAGAAATCAAGCATCTAATCTGAAAGACCACCATGGTAAAATGACAAGCACTTACTTGAATCACAGATTTTCACCAGCTATCCTGTATTGAACATAGTGTTATCAAATTAGATGCACGTAGATACTCAAAAACAGCACATAGGAGTTTGTTTCTACTTACTTCCATAATGATGAGGTTAAGACGGTCGCATCCTTCAATCGCTTCGACTTCTTCCTTGATTCTCTCAGCTGAAGCCTCCAGAAATTTATTCTTGCACTGAATCAACTTAACCAGTTTCAGTGTTGGAATATAAGCAAAGCTAATGGGGATCTCCTCGAGCTCATCACACAATTTTATCACAAGTGTTTCGAGATGGGGAAAGGATTCCTCCGAGGCATCCCACCTTGAGATACTTAATGACACCAGTTTCAAGATCTTAAGTTTATGCAATGTGATATCTCCAAGGCACCATTCTTTGGATTGAATAAGATCTCCAGCTGCTAATCGGAGATTCTCCAGATTTGGTAGTCCCGCAATGAGAGGAATCGTGCTTTCTATATGAATGTTGTATAGTAACAACTTCTTTAAATTTGAAGGCAACTGTAACTTGGATACAGCTTGGGACGACCTAATGTAAAGGCGAAGTATGTGAAGCTGCTTAAAGCTCTCCAATTTGAGACAAATCTCTGCAGAATCATTATCGCTGTGAACAGAGATGTGAAGTTCTTGAAGATTAGGACACTTCCGTGACAACACATCCAGGCTATCAACTTGATCAATTGGAAATACAACTTTTCCAAATGTCCTCAAATTTTCCAATTTAGAGGATTCTTCAAAGATCCCCTGCTTCTTGTTTTCCAAATCAAATTCAGCATTAGTAATCTCAACATGCCTTAATTTTTCCATTTTCCAAAAAGTGGCTGGTAACAATGTAGACCTGAAACTACAAGTCACAAATAAAGTTTCCAGATGGGGCAGATGAAATTCTGGATGAAAATAAAGCTAAGTGTGTTAAATGCGAGGTACTTCAGGTGAATTAGTGGTTGCAATTGAGCTGACCACAAAAGAGCCACACAATGAGAACTTAAATCCAAGACCTTAACAAGTCTCAGTTGATAAACATCATGGAAGGGATTCCAATCATAACCTACTCCATTTGTCGTTATCAGTGACCTCAAGTGTTGGTAGAAAGTCTTCGTCCGTGTTTTGGATCTCAGAGATGCAAACTTGGAACGCTCATTATTGAAACTGAAGCTCACTCTACTTCCATTCCAATCATAAGGTCGAAACTGGTAACGGTTTGCCTTCACTACCAGCATAAACTTTTCTTCTCTACTCTTCTCCAAGCAAAAGTGAAGAACTACATCATGGACGTAACAATATTTGACTTTACTATTATATCCTCTCTTTGAAATCATTACCACATTACTGTGGATGAGATCCATCAAGTAACCTTCAGCTGTCTCTTCCATTAATCTCCCAGATTCACTGTTTTGCATGAATCCTTCTGCAATCCGTAAACTTATCAATTTAGGCACTCGTATAATCACATCCTCCGGAAACATCCCCATGTAGAGAAGGCAAGGCTTTAAATAATCAGGTAAGTTATCATAACTTAAAAGCATACTTGCCCGACTATAGTCTTCAGTCTCACAATCAAGACAGGAAAATAGAGTTTTTTTAACTTCACGCCACCAAGATTCATTCATTTATTCCTTTTAACTATTCCAGCAGCCAAGATAACCACAAGAGGCAATCCTTTGCACCTTTTTGCAAGTACTAGACTCACATTTTGTAGTTCGGGTGGGCAACCTTCCTGCTAAAATACTCGTTTCTGCAACAATTTGCAACTCTCTTCTGGTGTGAGGAATGGAAGGAAATAAGGATCAATATGGTGCATGACATGGGCACCGACTTTCTCAAGTCGAGTTGTTATTACTATTCTGCTTCTATTTCCAACATCTGGAAAACAAAGCCTTAAGTCATCCCACGCCATACAATCCCACATATCATCCAAGACAATGAGATATCTCTTACTCATTAAGCTTCTCCTCAACAGGTCGGCAAGGACGTCATCCTTATTTCCATTGTCCTTAGAACCTGTAACTTGACTGAAAATCGCTTGTAATAGCTCTCTTCGATTATATGTTTGGGAAATGATGCACCATGCTCGAACATCAAAATGGTGAACAATGCTGACATTGTTATACAACTTTCGAGCACAAGTTGTTTTGCCTTGTCCCCCCATCCCAACGATAGGGATGACATCTAGTTTATTTGTCCCTCGAGTCAGATGATGACTTATTTTTTCTTCCTCTTTCTCAAAACCCACAATCTCCTCATCATTCATAAGATTGCTATATTGAATTGGCAGATGTTTAGATAGCTCAACCACAGAGTAGGGCCTAACAGAGAGGTTCTCCGACCACATCTTGGTCACCTCCGTATAGATATGCTTGATCTCTTTTACGATTCCAGGAAGTGAACAAAAAAAATGTTCAAGAACATTAGATTGAACAAGAATCAAGTCAATAGCAACTTCAGCTTCATAAGCCAAACTGACAGTACACTTCTGAAAATCTTTAAGAATTTCATGTTCGTGTTGCACCTTTGCAGCATCTTTAAAAATATGTGTTAGAGATGAGAGCTCTTTCACTAAAATGCCAACATGAGGCTTCATCATGAAACCAAAACCTGTTTCAGATTTCAACATCTCATTCAATTTTCTAAGCAGAGAATCAACAAAGCTCAATCCACCAACATTGGGAAACTCATGAGATGGAATGAATTTTAAGGATTTATAATACGTCTCCACTCGTGCCTTTAGATCTTCAGTTTTCTCCAATATCTGTATCGTCCCAAGATCAATCTTGATGGCGTCTTCTTCGATTGTAGATCCTAAAGGAAGCATTTGAACTACACATAGTATGTCGCCCACAAGAACTCCAATCATTTCTAAGACTTCATTCAACCTCTTTTCATTAATAACATCATTTGGCACTCCACCGAGAAAAACCAACAAAAACTCTGTCACCGCATCAATGTTTTGAGCAGATACATTATTTGTGAAGTTCTTAGGTTTTTTATTTCTAAGATACACCAGAAGTCTACGGAGATGACGTGAAAATATTTTTAGTAATTTCTTGTCCTTGAAAGTTCTTGATCGAGTAAACTTTGAAGCCTTTAGCTCACTGAGAAAAATCTTCTTCATTTCCAGCTCCACTAGCACAACCAAGAATAGTAGATAAGGAGGCTCAATCTCAAAACAAAATGTATCATCTCCATCCTCTTCTAAATCTTTATCAGTATCATCTTCATCCTCTTTTAAATCGGCATCATCTTCATCCTCTTTTAAAACGACATCATCTTAATTAACCCAAAGAGAAAGACAGAAGTGTCCCACATTTTCAGCCATAAACTGAATTCGGGTCCGCAGACCTATCAACTTCTCATGGTCGACATAACTATTTAACTCTGTGCCATATAAGTATCTAAGATATCTCATTTTCTTCTGAAGCATTTTGATTTCTTTTATCAAAACATGTCCAGACTTGACTAGATACCTCAATGCATCGTTTAGATTCTTGTCGAGATAATCCATATATTCTAACAGATGGAAATCATCCAGCTCATAATTCAACCTTGAACTAGTATTACCTTCAACAAATTCCCGCAACTGTGATACTAGCCTTTCCACATTAAGGTAAGTAGTAGTTTCGGTTTCGCCATGAACAGAGTAAAACATCACCTCAATCAATTAGGCCTTCTTTTTCATTTGACCATGGAAAAACCATTAGGCACCAAAGTATCAGAGTAGTTGATAAAAGTTCTGAAAAATCTTAGCTCCATTTCAAGTGTCTCAAATTGATCAATCTTGACGCTATTCATATCACCTCCACATTTGATCTCTTTTAGGTGATCTAACACAACTTCAATGCCATTTTCAGCCATCTATGCCTTCAAGTTCACACAACAAGGGAAACTATATCGAAAAAAGTATAAAGAAGGACAAATATAGCTTAGTCATTTTTGTCTTGGTACATTTTGGTATGTCCTAATGTGAAAACAAAATCATATAATTGGGGATACGCGCGACCTAAATAGGTTTCAATTAGAAATAAGGGCATAATACATAAACAGGTCATTTAACTTGGTTTCAGTTGTTCTATGTCCTCCAACTTTCAGTGTACATAAATACACTTAAATTTGTATAAAGTTGAACAAATAAACACTATCATCCAATTTACAAAGCTAGCACAATCAATTATGTTGTTGGTCAAGAGTAGCGACTTCTTAACCAACTAGTTATTGTTGGCACAAGAACATTCCTTTCAAATGCTCAAGAATTTTCAGATACAACGTTACACCCAAGAGTGTAACCTAATAGTCAATGAAATTAGGTGGAGAACCACGAAGTCTCAGGTTCACTTTCCTCCCAATTAATCTAAGCCTTGGTGGGCAAAGTTACCAGCGCCCCCTTTCTCTCTCTCCTTATTAAAAACCCCAAATTCGATAATTAACACGCACTCTCACCTCATTAAATCACTTAACTAGAGTAAATTTGCATTATTTGATGTAAGCAACAAATTCACATAATCTAGCAAGATATATTAGGTTTCACTTTTCAGTAGATGAATAATAATCTCTTGAAATTTTCTGAAAAAACTTCTAAAGTATGAAAAATATAATTATGGATCAACAAACTCACCTCAATGATTATGAATTCAATCTGCCACAAGGTGTTGTCTAGTACAAGGAGATCAAAAATTAATCAAGAGTTTTGAATAGCATAATCAAAGTGTATGTATCGATCAGCTTTGACTAATTGCATAAATAATTTATTTAACGGTAGGTAAACAACAACTTTGCCTAATTATTATAATTAATAGTTGTTATCACTTCATTTCTATAGGCTAATTGACTGATAATATGAACTATGAATTATTAATAATGGTAGGTAAACACTGAACAACGATTATTTTGGTTTATATGGGTATATTTGACCTCTCGCAAAGTTCAGGGTATATATGATCAGTGTCACACATAATTTTTCGTCCCTTCTTTAATTTGATGACTAATTTGAATTTTAAATATCTCTCTTCAATAACCTATACAGATGAAATGTTGTGGCCGGAAATAATCAGTAGTAGAATAATGGCTAATCTTCTAGGTTAGGTATTCAACTATAATAAATGTAGCAAAGATCATTAACAAGATTTGAATAGACTGAATCTTGACAAGAATTTGAGTACTTCTTTTTTGAGATATCAGAATTATTTTTTCAACACTAATCATAGTAATAGAAACTCACTCCTGAACATTTATTTCCACTTTTCTAGGGGAATGTAACAATCTTTGGCAATAGTTTCTTTAGGGTGGAAATTGTACTTCCTTACATTTATGTATTTTTTTTGTAACTCGCTATACTTTCTTTTTGGTATTTGGATTTGTTGCACCTAAGCTGAGAGTCTTTTGAAAATAGTCTATCTACCTCCACAAGATAGCGGTAAGGTATGCGTACATTATATCCTCTTCATACTCCACTTATGGGATTCGACTTGGTATGTTGTTGTTGTTGTATTTATCTCCTAATAATTTGAGTCTATATTATTATTTATCTTATATTGATCTTTTTTTGCTATTTTATTATTTTTATTTTTAACATTGAACTTTCTCCTACAAAACTTATAGAGTTAATGTTACTTACAAGTTTTAAAAGAACAAAATTTGCATGTTGGTGTCTTCTTCAAAACTTCAAAAAGTGAAACAAGCCAACAAGCAATCATTATACTGAAAGAACGCAATACCATTTCGATATTGTTATATCAACTTATGAAATTCTTGAGGCAAGTTATATTATTCTAACTTTATGTTATAGTTTTCTTGAAAAAAAAAATTATTGGTGATATCCTTAGTTCATAAGTTTATATATTCTTGTTTAGTTATTATTAAAATTTATTCAATTTAAATATCTCAACTAAAAAATATGATTCAGTCTTACAAAAAGAGAGATAAAGAGAAAAACTTGAAGGAATAAATAAATCCCAAAAAGGAGCTCTTGATAGATTTTTCCAATTAAAAAGAGTTGATTCTTTTCCAAATACATATATTGCTTATAGAATAATATTAATAATTCATGTAACCGATGGCTCAGATGAAAAAAAATTGCAACTAAAATCAATAAAATCTTATACAATGTTTCAAGAGAGATTGAATGGATTAGTTATTTTGTCAATTGAAAAGAAATTATTAAAATGCAGTAAAACCTCACTAAATTAATATAGTTGAGACCATGAAATATTATTATTTTGTACAAGTATTATTTAATCGATAAATTAATAATTGTTAATTTATAGAGTTTTTTGAGATTCAACGTTGTGATGATGGGATAATAAGAGCTTTCAAGATGTATTATCGCAACTGATTTTACCTTAGGATATTAGCAGTGGCGGAGCCACCTTATTGCTAGGGGGTTCATCGAACCCCCTTCGGTGGAAAATTATATCATTTATACTTGGTTAAAATAATTTTTAGGTGTATATTGTAGACGTCGAACCCCCTTCGGCTACTTCGTATGTTTATATCTTCAGATTTTGAACCCCCTTATTAAAGATTCTGGTTCCGCCACTGGATATTAGAAGGCTATGAAGTGGGACATGAAACCGATTCATGAAAGATTAATGTTTTGGATACTATCAAATTTGCAACCCCAACTTGGACGAATAAGTGTTCAGCAAGAGACAACAACAAATTGTTGTCGACACTACAAAATTTGTTCGGATGATGAAATCTCAGAGAATTTGAATGAACGCACTTGTGAAAACGTCATTCAAAAACTTGAGGTCATAATTAATGATCTCGGTTACCACAATAAAATGGACGTCAATAACCTATTGAATTATCCATATGAAAATAATGCATATTCAGAGATCCAGAGCTTAGAAGAAATTGTGGATATAAAAAAACAATGTTGATGATGAAGTTGTAAATGATACAATACCTTTGGAACCAGTTGCGCGTAAGGAAACACTTATCGTATCTAGAACTCTTCATTTTTTTATGGTATAGTTCGAAAATATAATGTAACATCCGGCAATTTGAAATAACTATGAAGAGGCGTAGAATTGGAAAAAGTCATTTTTGGAAAGAATTTAAAAATCTGGAAAATTTGGTCAAGTATGGGAAAAAGTGAGTTTTTGGCCAACTTTGAACAGTCATAACTCCTAGATCAGAATGATTTGGGTGTAGTTCTAGTTATGTTTGTGAAGCCCGTGGAGTGATCTTTCCAACGCCGCTGAGTTTGCTCGATTCCGAGTTCGTATGAGTGAGTTATACCCTCTCGAAGTTGGGCTGTTGGTAAGGGAAGTCAGTCCGGAAATTGTAAGGGTATTTTGGTCTTTTCCCTAACCATTTCTTTTGGATATATATTAAGGTTTTAGATTGATTTTAAATCAGTTTTCCCTTTTTAAAAAGTGAGAGTTATGGTTCTTGAGAGAATAGGAGAGAAGAGGAGAAAAAGAAGCAAACTCCGTAAAGATCGTCGTGGTTTTCATCGGGGGTGATCCCTATTAAGGTATGTGAGATCATAGTGTTGGGTTGGTTCTTTCCCCCACATGCCAAACTCGTTTTAATTCCGAGAAAAGATTGGTTGTGTTGTTGTTGAAATTTGTGGTTGTGTGTGTTGAAGTTGTTGGTTGTATTGTTGAAGTTCCTTATTGTTTTGGGACATGTTTCCGGTTGTGATTTTGAGTTGAATCTAGTGTATGTTGAGGGGTTTTATGATTCTAAGTGTTTGGGGCCGGAAACTTTGAAGTTAAGAAAGCTTAGAGTTGGAAAATCAAGGGGGGAAAGTCGGATTTTCGGGGAAAAGGGTTGGGGCGTCGCGCCTGCCAGCGCGCCCCAAAGGGGGGCTCTGAAGTCCAGCCCTTGGGGCGGCGCGCCTAGCAGTGCGCCCCAACTGCCCCTCTGAACTTTGTGGTCTGGTGCCCCGCTCCTCTCAGAGCGCCAAGGACGCCAACCTTTCCCATTCATTCCCCACTTTTTCATGCATGTTCCTTGGTATTGTACCTATGTTTCATAGTTGTTTCCAATACTCCAAGGTACGTCTTAAGGTCAAGAACTCATCCATAACATGTGATCAAACACCTTGAATTCATAAATCCAATTCAAGGAGAGTTAGTTTCCAAGTCAGGTGAAGTTAAGAGTTAAGCTTAGAAGTTAGGAAGCAAGTCAAGCAAGTCTTTATAGTTGTTCAAGAGTCTTTATTAAACGTTTTAACTTCAATTTTAAGGCTCAAGTTTCAAGTTAAGTAAAGAGTATAAAGTTGAGTTCATTTCTCAAGAGTTATTAGGGAACTAAGTATTCCCAAAGAAGTTTTAAAGAAATGTTTTCACATTTAAAACAAGATTGGAAACTGAGATTTCCAAAGAGCCTTCGGGCTAGTTTTCAGAAAAGAGTAATCGCTTTCTAAATAAAGCCAGAGAGGAAACTGAGATTTCCAAGATAGCCTTTGAGCTAAGTTTTGAGTAATTATCTCAAATCAGAAGGAAGAAATATGTTTTAAAAACATAAGAGCCAGTACATTTTTGGGAGTAGTATTGAGCACCGAGTTGGGGGAGCGTTCAAAGAACTCACAACCCCCATAGAACCATGTAGCCACCATGGTAGAAGAGGTTCATACTTTTTAGATGAATCCTTTTCAGACTAGACTAGTGGATCCATTAGGCAGTTCAGGTCCTACACCCTTGGCCGGGAATAGGATGCTCTGGCAGCGTGAGGTCGATCGATGTATCATCACTATAGCTCTTATGTGATGGTTGTCGGTTAGAGAAACTCCCACAGCAAGTATTGTATTTTTTATATACATCAGTTCATTGTATTTTTATATACATCTCAGGCTTATTGTATCTTTGTATACATACAGAGTTTATAGCAGGTTTTAAACAGCTTTTCTTTATATTGCACTAGTTTTAAATTGCATTCTATTGAAATGAGTCAGTCAGGTTGAGTTGAGTTGAGCCAGGTAAGCTATTTCAGTTTCTTCCAGATTTTCCTGCTAGCCTTTGTTGCTTAATTTTCCAGCTCGCATACTCGTACATTCAATGTACTGATGTCAGTTGGCCTGCATCTTATGATGATGCAGACACAAGTAACCAGGACCAGCATTCGGTACGCCGTTGATCCAGCTGAGTACTCCAGAGTCAGTGGTGAGCCTCTTTGCATTTCGGAGGACTCGATTATTTTGTTCTCTTAGTTTTGTTTTATTAGGATGTTGTGGGGTCTGTCCCAACATCCATCTCAGTATTTTAGAGGCTTCATAGACAGTCAGTCAGTTAGTTTTGAGTCTCTCATCTATGTATATATGTAAATATATTCTCTTTGAGACATGGGTTGCCTTTTAGCCAGATTTTATCAGTTAGGTTGTTTTGTGACCTTGCATTGCATTGAGTTATTCAGTTGAGTTAGGTTTCCGCTAAGTTAAGAAAGCCAGGACAAGGGTTCGCTTGGGGGCCAGCAATGGTCTTCGAGTGCCGGCCACGTCCAGGGTGTAGGCTCGGGGCGTGACAGATAACACCAAAACTTTTGGATGCAATAAAAAAAGTTAGAGATGGGCTTCAACTAGATATAAAGTTTAACAAAAAATAAAACACAGTAGAGAGTCACATTTCACTGAATTGTCTTAGATATATTTGTACATTTAAAGAATTATTAATTTATAATATTAATGGGATCATATATTTATATAGGGGTCTTCTGAAAATATATTATCTTATCAAAATAAGTAATCATATATTTTCAATTGGCCCAAGTCGGGATAGAAGGAAATATTATCTTAGATAGATTATTAATTTACCAAGTATTAATTTAGTGAGATTTTATTGTAAATTGACTATAAAATAGTATAATCACTTCGCATCTAAAAAACCTAAAAAGATAGATTTTAAATAAAAGTATATATGACGGTCTTTCGTTTTAAAAAAATAAATATAAATATTAGGGCTCCTCTATAAAAATTTGCTTTAAGCCTCCAATCTTGTTAACTCGGCGGCCGTGCTCATAGGGAGCAGTATCGCCATCTCCATTGATTTTTCAACATGGTCTCTACGGCGCCGATCTCTTCTCCGGTGACTTTGCAAACGCATTGATCTGCTTCGTCGGTGATATTTTTTCATCTTTGCTACACTGATCTTCTTTTTCGATAATCCTTCAAAACTCACATCCCCTAAAGCGAACTTCTCCGACGAAGGATTTTCTAGATCGGCAGCTATCGAAACCAGATCTGGTGTGACTCTCATGCCGCCCACCACCACTTCTCACGCCATTGACTTTCTACATCTCTCTGACAACTTTTGACGCCTCTTTGGCGACCCACTTCTTGTGCCAGATTCAGATTCTTACGCACTCACTGACCTCCATCACTACTCCGACAAAGTACGTTCGATCTCCTCTTCAAGTTTCAGGTTCTATCTTTCCAAAGTTTTTTTTCTAGATTTGCTTGAGGTTGCCTTTAATTATTATTTTTTATATTTGTTTCCATTACTGTACAAATTTAGAATTACTTTCAGATCTAGTTTTCAGATATTATCTTTCTTGTCTAATGGGGAATTTGAATTAAGGGTGACAAAAGAGTTTCAAAATGAAGAAAAAGTGACACAAGTTTTAATATTGAGTAGAGGTGACAATTTTATGATTAGTGCTAATAACAATACTTTTAAAACCCTCAAGTTTATTATTTACATAAAAGCCCTATTTTCCCCATTCCACACCCTCCCTTCTCTCCACCCTTCTGCTGCTGTCATCCCTTCCCCTTTTGTCATCATAACCGTCGATGTCACTACTCCATCATCACCACTTCCTCCTCTACCACACCCATCAGTTCTTCCTCCATTGCCATCACTTTCTCTTCTTCTTCCTCTTTTACCACCATTGTTGTCACCTCCTTCTTCTCTACCTCTGCCTCCACAACAACCATCACCTCCACCTTCGTTGTTGTTACTAACATCTCATTTGCCACTCTACCACCCTCTCTTTTACCTCACTAGCTACAACAATTATTGTAGTTGTTGCAGCAACTTCAGCAATTGCTGAACAAACTCCAATAGTTGCTATAATAATTTCAGCAGTTGCTACGATAAGTTTACCAGTTGTTGTAACAACTTCAGATGTTGCTTAATTTTCTACAAAAAAAATTCAATGACTTAGAGGTGACAATTTAAAATTAAAGCAAATTAGTTTGTGAAATAGGACCAAAAAGAGAAAAATAAAACGTGATTAAAATAATGAACGACAACGACAATGATAGCAACAACAAAGAAGAAGAAGAAGTAAATGGAAGAAGAGAAAAAGAAATGAAGAAGAAGAGGGAAGAAGAAATCTGGAAAGAGAAAGAAAGAAGGAAGAAGAGGGAAAGAGATTCTAAATTTTGAAATTTAAGAAGAGAGGGAAAACTTTTCAAACATTTTGAAATATTAATGTATACCCCAATTTTTTTAATTATTCTAATCAAGTCCACTTTTTATTATTTCTATTTGACTAAGTCAATGTCACCTATTTTAATTTAAAGACTTGAGTGATACCTTATGCTCATTTCTCTCGACCCTCTATTTATTGATCCATAGCGCCAGATAATATTTTTCTTCTATTTTTAGTATAGTTATTTGGTTATATACGCTCTTAATCGTATTACTTCCAGGGGTGGTGTAACAAGCAATTGTTATGTTCTTCGTAAGTAGAAAGTAACAGAATATCAAGTAAGTGTATTTATAAATCAATGAGAGATGAAATTAGGATTGTGTATTTGTCATGAAGTCATAACTAAGTAAGATCGCATATTAGTAACTTCTTTTGGTGTGTAGCATGCCAAAGGTAAGCTAATTTCGCATGAGTAGTTGACACCCTAAATAGATCAATATCACCACGCAACTTGATTCATCTACGAGTGTTTGCTTTACTAACTCTTATCTTTGATCCCAAATTAAATATTTTCAAGCAAGGTCAAGCTATTAGATAAGGGTTGATAGTCTTAAATCTCTGTTGTATAGTCCATTTTTCCATTTGCTACCCCTTTGGTCCAACAAGTAAGAATAAGGCGAGTTCTAACGTTTGCAACCATTAAAAAAATAATACGAAGGGAAAAACAATACACACATGTACTATGTTCAAGAATTACTAAATATTAGGTCTACTTAGTTAAGTCTTCATAGTTCCCCCAACCTTAGTTGTGGGTTTAGTTACTCATAATTGTACGATATTGTCACTCCCTGAGCCTATACCCTGGACGTGGTCGGCACTGAGAACCATTGTTGATCCCCAAGCTAACCTTTGGTCTGATTGACTAATTAGTGGAAGAGAGAATGTTGAGTCCATAGACGGGGTGTATATGACAGCTCAACTTAAGATAAGAAGTCTCACATCGACAAAACACAGAAGAGATGTTGGGTATATAAGTAAGCAGACTTTACCAACTAGTGATGCATGGTAAAGTCGTGAGGACCTAGGCCATTACAGATACGATCAATGATTAATCAATAATGCATAATCACACTTACAAGATGAATAGTAAAAACTCAAAATCTTGAATTATAACTCAAAGTCAAAAATCAAGAATCAAAAGTATGAATTCTCTCTAGATTCAATAACGCAAACGAATTAAGGACTTGTTTTTCTTTTAGTCTCATGCCAGAAAACAAACGTAAAATGTAAAAGAAAATCTAGGAAAAATATTTACAGATCGCGGTTACCACTCGTAAACATCGGGCTTTTGGCATATCTCTAAATCTCATCTACGACTCGTGAAAGTATTTACGGCTCATGGTTGCTGATTGTAGAATTCAGGTTTTCAGCATAGTCTCTGAAACTTCATCTACGAAATCATCTACGACAGGGGCGTAGCTATAGCCACCCCAGGATGTCCAACTGGACACCCTTCGTCAAAAAATTATGTTGTATATATATGTCAAATTTTGCATTTAAAGGATATATAATTAAAGTTGGACACCTTTAACAAAAGTCATGGCTTTGGCATAGTGGTAAATTTGTCTCCATCCAAACTAAGAAGTTCTAGGTTCAGACTCCAAATAGCACAATGTTTTTTTGTTTTATTTTGGCAGTCACACACTATTATTTTTGGACATCCTTAATAAAATTTCTAGCTCCAAAAAGGTGATTGAACAATTCTACTTTTCTACACTTAGCTACAGAATCCTATTTTACTAAAAAATCAACTATAAAACACATCAAATCTACTAAAAAGAAGCTAAAGAACTTACCCAAATCCTAAGTTTAAGCATCAAAAGTATCGTAAGACCACAACACATCAATCATCAAAGAGATTAGTGATGGAACCGAGAAGTTCAAGAGAAAGTGAAAACAAAGAACATAATTTGTCGCCACTTTCTTGATACAAAGGAAGTGATATCATTTGGTAACACACAAACTCAAGCAACCTACCACTGCATACGAGCTCGGTAATGGAGGGGTTTATGAACTGGAAGTAGGGACGACAATGAGGCAGAACGGAGAGGGTGAGGCGAGTTGAGTCTAATCCGCAAAACTTTTAACCCACTCCGTCTCATAATGTGTTTTTTCTATAATCTCAACCTGCTCCGCCTTGTCCTCCATAAATTAGCTCCGCCCCATCCCCACATAAGTATTTTTTTTGTCTTTTGATTTATTTTACTATTAAATATTTATAAATTTACCGTATATTAATTTGTACTTACACACATATAGACAAAAGAACTTCGTCAATGTGTTCATCATAATTGTTAAAAACATTTAAGCACACATGCTCATACATGCTTTTGCACAAATGTAGACATTAAGATTGACAAAATTAAACATTGACCATTTAATTAACCTATTTAAGCTACTGTTACTATCAATAAACACTCACATCCCATATTTAAACATTTAGAGAAAACAAAGCAGGTAAATTACTGATTTAGTTAATTACAGACTTGTTCATCTATCAACCTGCCCTGCCCCGCCCCGCATTAGTTTAGAAAAAAAAATTAACCCCCACACATCCGCCCCGCACCCAGCTTAAACCCGCCTGCCTGCCCCGGATAGCTTAAAACCCACCCTGCACCGCATCCATCCGCCCTATTTTCATTCATAGCTTGAAGGAATGTAAATTTGAAGTAATAATGAAAACATCAAGCAAATTAACCAGTTTGGATTTAAAGCCTAACTTCATAGAGAGGTCTTATTTTTTTTTAATTGACATATATAAATTGAATAACTATAACATACTCAGTGTAATTTTATAAATGGGTATGAAGAGGGTAGGATGTACGTGGACTTTATGAAGTAAGAATATAAATTTTCAATGAAAAATATAATATAAAGTTAGAATAATAAAACTTGACTCTAAAATTTGAAAAGTTTATATCATTATATAAACTTTTCAAAATTTAGAGTCAGATTTTATTGTTCTAACTTCATAATATATACTTTTCATTAAAATTTTACATTGTTTACATTCTTACTTCATAAGTACGCATATATCCTACTTCTACGAACCTCATTTATCGGCTTACATTAAGTATGTTATAATTATTCAATTTATATATATTAATTTTAAAAAATAAGATCTCTTTATAAAAAATTTCTTTAGGCCCCCCAAACGTGTAAAGACGGCACACTGGGACTGACACTATATCTACATCGACAAGATGAGAGCTTCAAATTTTGACACTGATAGCAGTGTTCATAGTATATCTTTTGCAGAATGTGTTTGCACGAATTTGCGATCGTCCAATGATTGTAATTCACATTTGGTAATTCACAAATTAAACAATTGCCTTTACCTAAATTCATGCAAACAAATTTTGCAACGAGATATTGTGGATACTGTAATTAGAGTCAAAATTTGAACCACTCAAAGTACTGTAGATGCAGATATAGTGTCATTCCATATTGATTGTGTTTTCCTCACCTACCACCCAAGCTATCTGTTGGAGATAAGAGGCTGCATTCACACAAAAAGGGAACCACTCATGTTAACATTGTAAACCAAGATAAGAAAGAGGAGAATGGACTCCTTACAGACAAGTTGGGCCAGCTATCTATTGGGCTCGTTTGATTTGAATTGATCTGATATTGGAATTGACAACTCACAAGATATACACAGCTCACAAGATACACAGCTGTAGAAAGAATAATTGTATATATGGTAAAGAATAAAATCATCCAGAATTAGAGTAAATACATTGATTCTGTTTTACATTTCCTTTTCAGCAATTAC
>JAJOOH010008953.1:0-20425 GCA_029582605.1 Solanum gracilifrons
GTTGGTTTGGTAATTTGGTTGCGGAGCTTGGTAGTTCGGGGGGGTATCTTGGTAAAGTGGGGCTGGGTTTTGGTACATTGGGGGAGGCATTTGGTAATTTGTCTGAATGTTGGCACAGTTGTGGGTGGCATTTCAGTAGTGATAAGATTGGGTTTGGTAGACTGGAGGGGGAGTTTGGTAGATAGTAGGGGAAGTTTGGTACCTAAGAGGGGGAGTGTTTTGATAGCTGGGAAGAGGGGTATTTTGGTAACTGTTGGGAGGGGTATTTTTGTAATCAGTCTGTGCATAACAAGCCGGGTAAGAACTTTGTGAAGGTCGAGAGCGACCTTGGTATGATGATGATTTCCTTAAGGTCTTCTTCCCTCATAAGAGATAGATGACACATCCTCTCTTTTCTTCTTCAACAAGCCCGAGGATCCGGGCGAGGCAGCAACACGGGCAATCTTCCCAGTTCTCAATCCATCTTCTATAGTCTCACCTACCTTGACTATCTCAGCAAATTTTTCTCCAACGAGCAACATGATTCTGTCATAATATTCGGTCTCTTGCACCCGCACAAACACTTCGACAATTTCCTTTTCTGACATAGGAGGTCTAACTCTAGCTGCCTCCTTTCGCCATCTATATGCAAATTCTCTGTAACTTTCGGTCAGCTTCTGCTTCATCTTCTCCAAGGAGTAACGATCAAGAACTATCTCCACATTGTAGGCGAATCGTTCGATGAAGTCCTTAGCCAGAGCGTTCCAACTAGACCACTGTCTCGTTTTATGAGACGTAAACCGTTCTAGAGCCTCTCCGCTCAGAATTCGGCTAAAAAGCCGCATTAACAAAGCTTCGTCTCTCCCAACTCCCACGAGTTAGTCACAATAGGCCCTCAGGTGTGCTAAGGGGTTCCCCGTTCCTCCGAAGACGTCGAATTTTGGCACCTTGAACCCTTCCGGGAGGTCCAAATTCAGATGAATACACAAGTCTTCGTAACTCAACTCGGCGACCTCAGGAATGCAGTTCAACTCCTTCATGACCTTTCTAATTTCCTCCTTCATATCTATCTTGGCGGTATCTTCCTTTGACCTCCACTCTCTCTCCCTTTCCTTATAGTGGTCGAGCTCAGAACAATTGGCGTAAGGCTCATTGTGGACTGGGGTTTGGAAAGTGGCTTTCTGAGGTAGGGGTGGAGCAATGGAGAGACTTTGGGCATTTTGAGTGACTTGGTAATTTTGAGGGAAAGTCTTGGGGTTGGTATGTTGATTTTGGTAATGGAGGGAAACGTGCGGGCGGTTTACATTTTGGCTTTGAGGGGGTAGGCCAGTTTGGTGGTTTGCATTAGGGGAAGGGAGTGGTGCTTGGGGGTTGGTATTTTGAGGAAGGGGTGGTGTTTGGTAAGAGGCTGAGGCGTAATGGGGTTTTTGGGTGGTAAGGTCAATGATGAAGGGATTACGAGCAGGACTTGAAGGCGAGTTCTGAGTTTGTTCTACGTTAGGAGGTGTAATTTGAGCTGGAGGTCTTCCATCTGGTTGAGCGTTGACAGCAAAAATCGTAGGAGGCAAAACTTGTCTTCTTTGCATCTCGACCTTCATCTCAGCAATTTGTTGCATCAACTGCAGGATCAGTTCATTCTAATCGGCAAGGACGGGCTGAGCTACCACGACATCAGTAAGGTCAATTTCTTCATTGTTATCACCCATTGCTACTTTTCCTTTTTGGGAACTTTGGCTGCGAAAGGAATCTGTAGGCCCTTTAGATCTAGTGAAATAAGAATGATCGGCCAGTGTATCAACACAGATCAGTTCTAACTACCTGTAGAGAAAAACAACTCAAAAGAAAATCTGTTAGTATTAGTTCCGTACGAATAATGCAAGATATCACATAGAAGGCATATAAACACATAAGAGTTGCTTCGTTTGAGGACACGTTAACCCACGAGTTATGGGGACTAATTTTTTGAACAAGCAGGAATTTGCTCGTTTTATTTTGGGGCTAGTGACTCAAAAAGGCTAAATTGCATTGAGCTAAGGTCTTCTTGCTACATCTTCTGGCATTTGTTAATCTAAACACAATGTTTCCTTGTAGAATGAAGGGGAAAAGGAAAATTTTAAAAGATAGGGGCAGGGCCTTGAAAGGCTGCCTACGTATCTTCGAAGGAGAATTCAGGCCCTACGTAGTTCGAATATAAAGAAAATTTCATTTTCATTCATTCATTTCTTGAAGATTACAAGGGAAGTAAAAAACAGACAATAAAGCTCCTAAAAGATAAAATGTGCCTCCACCCAAGCCATTCTTCTTCCAATTGTCGCATTAATCATGGGGGGTAAACTCATATGCTTCGAGGGTGGTTTTCTCATTTCCTTCTTTCCATCGTCCCTGAAGAGGAGGCCTATAGACAATTTCCTCTCCAGTATCTTCTTCAGTAGCTTCAGGTCCGGTGCCTTCGGGACCACTGGTGTTGGCCTCTTGGTTGAAGAAAGAGTGTTTTTCAAGTGGTTTCCGAAGCATCATGGTTATATTTTTGTTAAGGAAATCGCATTCCTTCCGCACATCAGTTATCTCTTTATTTATAACATCACATTTTGTCATCTTTGCTGCTAATTCCGCGTCTAGTGCCGCATTTGCTGCTCGTGCGACTGCAGTGGCAAACTCAACTTCTATTCTCCTTTCTCTGATTTCTTGGATCTCTTGTCTGAGCCGCTGTAATTTCATCCTCAAATCCTCCTCAGTTAGCTCTATGTCGATACTCTTCCCTTTTTCCATCTTAGCAGCAATTTCACCTTTTCTGAAATGATAGAGTAATATTTTAGAATTTGGTAGTAAGGTTTTATTTATGGCTGAGAAACTTAAGACTCATGGGATTTTGGTCGAATATTTTGGTAGTGACTTATATTTGGTATTGTAGGGATTTTCTGAAAATTTTGAAAAGGGTGGGCTAAAATGTCTTCATTCAAAGCAACAATATCACATAAATAGTTAAAGTACATAAGCATATATCGCGCGTCCTAAACAAGTAGGGGCCCCTTTTGTGCCAAGGATAGGCCTAACGTATTTGAAAGATGTATGTGTAGAATTGAACCATTTTGTTACCCCAAAGCAAATTTCGCATATAAAGTGATGTTCAAGAAGCGAAAATAAGCAGGGGAAGTAGGGAATAAATGGGAAACACAAAAGAAAAGGTCCACGCAGGGGTCATTTGCAGAAAGTACCAAAATACAAGAAAGGCAAGCCCACGCAGGGGCAAATAACAACAATACACATAGAAAAGTCCACGCAGGGGCGAAATCCACTAGGAGGTCCCTGATGTTCTTGCTTCTGATCTGCTCTTCTTGTTCTGTGCCATGAGATGCTGAAGCCTGGATTGAATCATTAGCAAGTATCCTTCGCTTCGGCGGCCTTTCTCTTCCCAGTCCTCGAGACATATTCCGCTTTTCTTATCTCCAATCCATAAGTTAAGCTCTCCCAAATCGCTTCTCAAGCTTTCTAATTCTTGAGTTATGCTCTCGAGGGCGTACTTATCCTCCTCTTGCTTTCGAAGGAATTCATTGTACATTTCCTGAGCTTCTCTTTCTACCTCTCTTAATTCTATCAAAGCTTTGGACTCTTTGTCCTCCACACTACGATAGATTTTTGGAACTGGGAAAGAAATACCTTGTATATCATTTTTCAACCAAGCTTTGTAGGTTTCATCCTACCCGGCATTAAACCGGTCCACGGCAATGGTTTTGTCATCCATTCGTACTGTTTTTTTCCATTCTCTCAGCATCTCTGAAGCCTCATGCACTCTATCGTCCCCGATGTCGAACACATAAATACGATAGTATGCATTTAGGAGCGTAGTTTGTCTTCTCCCAAACTGCCTCAGGACCCGGATAGGTGCATACGGGCGGATTCCCCGAATACCTGGTAGAGTAAGCACGAGTTGTCTGTGGCCCCGTACTATGACGTCCTTTGAGATGAAGCGATCGAACATCCACTGAATATCTTCTTCTCTCAGCTCGGAGAAGATCTGAGCCCATCTTCCTCTAGTTTTCCTATTTCCTAAATCCGTCCAAAACAACATATCATTCAAACCCTTAAGAGCATTATGCTCATCAAGGGTATGGAGTCTTTGAGTTTCGCGTCTCTTCACCAGGTGACTCATTATCCACCATTGGAGAAGGAGATTGCAGCCCTGAAAGTAGCGATGTCCTTCCTTGCATTTTCCTAAAGCATGGTACATGTCAGAAAGGATGACGGGTGCGATAGGATAATACTTCACTTGCCATTGGTTCAGATGCCCGTGGAAGAGAGTGTGTGCAAGCATTATTACCCGGGTGCTGATGCTGAGGCTCGGGCCTTGGGGGAAAACCATAGTGCCTAATAACGCGATAATGAATGCTAAAGATCTGATCCCGTCCCATTATCTGAATGTAACCCTGAACTCTTGGTTGTAATTCGCATAAAAGCTTGCATTCCCAAATCTAACATAGAGATCCATAAAAGAAACGCTAGAACCTTCGGCCCAGAAAGCGTAATCCTTTCTTAATCCGAGACAATTTGTGATATCCTCGAGAGTAGGCTTGTTAGGGATTAAGATGCATTCCTGTTTTCTCACTCTTCTTTCAAGCCCTGTACCGACTGTGTCTATTCCGTCTCGAATTTCCTCAATTGTCGGGGTGATTTCCATGGTTCCAAATCGGAACACCATTTTCTCGTTGTCCCAATAACCCGTGAGGACTTCAATCAGTTCGGGCCACCCAACCATATTAACGAGTTATGTTAAGGCCCCTACATATTTGTTGAGATCCCTTTTGTGAAATGCATTTAGGTCGTTGTACCACATTTTGAGCAAAATTGGAGCTTCCACTACCATGTCGAATTTAGGAAATTGATCCATACTTACAAAATAAAGCACGGTTAAGATTCCCTCCCCCAAATAAGCAACAATCAGGTTTCCACACATACATCTTTCAAATGTCAAATAATATGGTATGTCGTTAGGTCGTGGACCTTGGACATGATTTTTGGCGATTTTACTAATGGACTTAATACGCCTTGGGTATTAAGCCGTCTTCGGCTAATGCTTAGATTTGGATTTGGTTTCGCCCTACTCTAGGTTGACTAGAATTGGTTTAGAAATGACGGTTACCCGAGTCGGACAAACAACGAGGTGAAGTCTAATAAACGACGTTAGATGACCACAAGCCAACTATTCGTTTATCACTTTCAAAGAATTCAACTTGTGTTTTTCTGAAGGACAGTCGTGGTAAGCCACATAATCACTTTTTTCTAATGAAATCTATTTGCCATTTGGCGGAATCGGGTGCCATGAATGCCACAGTTCAATATATAGGATAAATAAAATAAGTAGACAGTTAAAACACGTAGCCAAATAACTTAATCTTAAGGTTAGAACCATTCAATTTCCCAGCAGAGTCGCCATTCTGTTTTATTAGAAAATATAATTAGATTGGTTTTGAGAGTCGCCACTTAATTTTTAAGAAAAATCAAGAAAACTGTTGTTTTCAAAAGACTAAAACAAAAAATCTAATGAAAACTTAAAAGGGGTTCGGGGTTCTTATTAGCATTTTGAGAAGGGTTTGAAAGCACCCGAAATCCCCGCTAATATGCGGTTATCCGATAATTAATTACTTGGCTAAAATATTTTAACTCATCTTGAATTGTAAAAATGAACTACTTTATAGTTGAGACCATTTTAATAGAAGAATAATGAAATATTATCTAAGTGAAGTATTTCAAAAACTTATTTATTTATTTTATAAGTCAAGTGAAAAAGGAATAATTTAGTTAAGCAATTAATTCAAAATGGGTGTCTTTTGGAGATTTGAAGTTTCGAGACATTAATATTAATTTTAACAAATAGGCACATAATAGCAGTTAAGTAGATAGGGAAAGAGAATTTGGGCCCAAATTTGGTTTTCCTGTCCGCCTGGGTCAGTATTTGGGCCTATTTTCGTTTTGGACTTTTTGACCCAATTTTTGCTACCTTCGTACCTGTCCTAAACTAAATTGAATTTTATTTCAATGGGCCTTAGGCCGATCTTCCACGTGTCCTAAGTTCTAACAAAATAGTAATAAGTGAAATTACAAGGGCTTAGGCCCAAAACAACTAAACACAATATCTTTTTATATAAAGAGTGGGCCTTTGGCCCAATATTTCAATTCTCCTCGACATCGAATTCTTTCAACCATGTTCATCGGCTTTTGCGGCTTGACTGACTCGATAAAGGAATTTGAACCTTTATGGTTCTCCCGAAATGCAAGAAGAAGATAGGAGTTCGTGTTGAACTCGGACATATTTCACATGTCTTCTTTGTGTGCAGCGAACAGGACGAGAAACTTGAGCAGAGGAACGAACCACACCACAGGACACGAAACTAAAATTCTGAACGAGTTTACTTAACTATTCGGGAATGTATTTCGAGTGTATTCCTACCTTCGCTTAATTCTTTTTCTCGTATTTTCCCTCAAAAAATTTCCCCACCCCTTACAGTGAAATAAAATGGGTTTATATAGATGGGAAAAATTGGGGTTCGTTTGGGTGTAGAGGGACGAAAATTCAAGTGAAAAGGAGGGTAGAATCGAAATTCTCCACAAATTCCCAAATTGAAAATCCTCACCAGGACTAGAGAACAATTGGGTCTCGTATGAGATTTCATCCAAAATCCCAGAAAATCCGGACGGGAGCAGCGTGGATGGATTCGATTCATCCCAATCTCCCTTGTGCTTGACGTTTCGCCATTTCGTAGCCACAAGGGCGATTGGACGCGGTTGGTAATACTGGAACGAGTTGGTGTGGGCAGATGCAATTGCTTTTCCCGGGATTCCGCCATTGGACTGCTGTGTATTGCTGCTGATTTGACGTTGGGAATTGACGTTGCTTTGACACTTCTTTGTTAACGTTGGGAAGAAAAGAAAATGGACCGGGTCAATTTTCTGGGTTGTTTCAATCTGGACTGCTGGAGGAAGAAAGAAGAGCGAAAAATATAGGGGTCTAGTTGTTTGGTACTGCTGCCTGTCGTTTTCTTGGAATAGGTCGGTTGGTACATGTTGTTGTAAGTTGTTGTATGCAATGTAATTGGGTTGCTTTGAGAAAGTAATTGGAATTGGGTTGGATATGAAATTGGCCTATTTTGAATTAGAATGTGGGCTGGAAATTGGCGGGCTGATGAAGGCAAAAGAGGGGCTGGCTAGGAAATTGAATTCAGCACAAAAATTTGATCTTAAAAGTATTGGAATTTAAGCTAGGAATGACTATCTTTGTAAATTATGAAATAACTATTGAATTACAATCATGACCAACTTAAGTTGAAATTGTAGTCAAATTGAGTTAAATATTTAGCCAAACGAGTTTAATTGGTAATTCGACTAAAACTAAACAAGACGAATTAATAGAAATTAATTAATGAGCTTCTTAATTTTGACGAAATAAAATAATTAACTTAATTATAAACTAACTAATTTAAATAACTCAAAAACTATAATTATAATTTATACTAAACTAATTTAATAAAATACTTACTAAAAGTTTAAAATCTTTTTTGAGATGATTTTCAAAATGTTTATAGAATATACTAATTATATACAAAATTATATAAAGCATATATATTACATAAAAATTATAAAAATTATAAAATTGATTAAAAGTAACTTGAAAAATATTTTGAACTTTACAAAGTCAATCTTTTCGAATCGTTTGGAATTTAAGAAACTCGATGATTAATATATATTGTGGAGGTCCAAAATTGGCGTCAACATATATATGTTAATATTCTATTTTGAGACACGAGTTGCCTTTTTGGCCAGATTTTTATCAGTTAAGTTGTTTTATAACCTTGCATTGTATTGAGTTATTCTGTTGAGTTAGGTTTTCGCTGAGTTAAGAAAGTCAGACCAAGGATTCACTTGGGCCAGCAATGGTCTCCGGGTGCCAGTCCTGCCCAGGGTGTAGGCTCGGGGCGTGACAAACTTGGTATCAAAGCACAAAGTTTAAGAGTCCTAGGGAGTCTATGAAGCCGTGTCCGTAGAGTCCTAGTTATCAGTGTGAATCGCGCCACATCTATAATTGGGAGGCTGCAACATTTAGGAAGATTTCTCACTCATTTCGTGTGTTAGAGTTTATGTCTAGAAAGTTTCTTTTTAATTCATGGTTGCACGTGTTTTCAGATAGTCATGCCTCCATGAAGAGTTGGCAGAGGACGTCTTCCTAGATGTTATGTTGATGAGCAAGAGTTACCTAATGCACCGGGAGTGCAACAGCAAGGGAAAGTTTCAAATGCCAAGTTCAGAGAGGCAATTAGAATTTTGAGTCAAGCTGTAACTAATCAGATTTGTCAGCAAAGGGGAGCTCGACATGAAGGAGTTGGCACGTCAAGGATTCGTGAGTTCTTGGGGATGAATCCTCTGAGTTTCATGGGTTCAAGCACTACTGAGGATCTAGAGAACTTCATTGATGAGCTGAAGAAGATTTTTGATGTGATGCATGTGGTAGATACTGAGCAGGTTGAACTAGTTGCGTATCAATTGAAGGATGTTGCTAGAACTTGGTTGAACCAGTGGAAAGGGAGTAGAGCTGAGGATGCACCACCTGTGAATTGGGCCTGTTTTGAGGAAGCTTTCTTGGGACGTTTCTTTCCTCGAGAATTGAGAGAGGCCAAGGTATATGAGTTCCTCACACTTAAGCAGGAGTCTTTGAGTGTTCATGAGTACAGTCTGAAGTTCACACAACTATCCCGCTATGCTCCGGTGATGGTTGCGGACATGAGGAATATAATGAGTTTGTTTGTTGCTGGGCTGTCTCGGTTGTCAAGTAAGGAAGGTAGGGCTGCAATGCTTATCGGAGACATGGACATATCAAGGTTGATGGTCTATGTGTAGCAGATGAGGAAGAGAAGTTGAGGGACAGAGAAAAGTTCAGAAATAAGAGAGCTAAGACCGGTAATGAGACCGGGCAGCAGAAAGGTAATGCGAACTGTTCATCCTTTCAAAAAAGGCAAAAGAAACCTGCTCTATCATCTGCTAGAGCACCTGCACCCAGATACAGAAGGGAACATAATGGCCAGAATTCGAAGGACTTCAAGACTAGACCAGCACAGTCCTCAAATAGTGTGGCACAAGGAGGTAGTTTGTTTCCTGCATGTGCTAGATGTGGTAGAACCCACCCGGGTAAATGTCGTGATGGCCAGACAGGTTGTTTTAAGTGTGGGCAAGAGGGTCACTTCATGAAGGAGTGCCCTAAGAATATGCAAGGTGTGGGAATTTGGGCAGTAGGGCCCAATCTTCTTCAGTTGCTCCCCCAGAAAAGACGGTACCTAGAGGAGCTACTTCTAGTACAGGCGGAGGAGCAAATCGCCTCTATGCAATAACCAGTCGCCATGCGCAAGAGAATTCTCCAAATGTTGTCACTGGTATGATCAAAGTCTTTGCTTTTGATGTGTATGCTTTGCTAGATCCAGGAGCAAGTTTATCTTTTGTAACTCCTTATGTTGCAAATAAGTTTGATGTTCTTCCTAAAAGACTTTGTGAACCCTTTTGTGTTTCTACACCTGTTGGGGAGTCTATTTTAGCAGAAAGAGTCTATCGTGATTGTCCAATTTCCATCAATCACAGGAGCACTATGGCTGATTTGGTTGAGTTAGACATGGTAGATTTCGATGTTATTCTAGGTATGGATTGACTTCATGCCTGTTATGCATCATTAGATTGCAGAACTCGAGTGGTCAAGTTTCAGTTTCCGAATGAGCTAGTCTTAGAGTGGAGTAGTAGTTCAACAGTGCCTAAGGGTCGTTTTATTTCGTGCCTTAAGGCAAGAAAGTTAGTTTCAAAGGGTTGTGTCTATCACTTAGTCCGAGTTAATGACTCTAGTGATGAGATACCTCATTTTCAGTCAGTTCCTATAGTAAGAGAGTTTCCAGAAGTCTTTCCTGATGATCTACCCGAAATTCCTCCTGAGACAGAAATAGAATTCGGCATTGATCTCATTCCAGATACTCGTCCTATCTCTATTCCGCCTTATAGAGTGGCACCAGCAGAGTTGAAAGAGTTGAAAGAGCAGTTGAAAGATCTCCTAGAAAAGGGTTTCATTCGACCGAGTGTCTCACCTTGGGGCGCTCCGGTCTTGTTTATGAGAAAGAAAGATGGTTCCCGTAGAATGTGTATAGATTACTGCCAGTTGAACATGGTTACCATCAAGTATAAGTACCCTCTTCCGAGGATTGAGGATCTTTTCGATCAGCTTCAGGGTGCTACTTGTTTTTTGAAAATTGACCTCAGATCAGGCTATCATCAATTAAGAGTAAGGGAATGTGATATTCCAAAGACAGCCTTCAGAACCAGATATGGTTATTATGAGTTTTTAGTCATGTCCTTTCGTTTGACCAATGCACCGGTAGCTTTCATGGACCTTATGAATAGAGTCTTCAAACCTTATTTAGATATGTTAGTTATCGTCTTCATTGATGACATACTAATCTATTTAAGGAATGAAGAAGATCATGCTAGTCATCTCAGAATAGTTCTTCAGACTTTGAAATATAAGGAACTGTATGCCAAGTTCTCTAATTGTGAGTTTTGGCTCGAGTTTATGGCATTTTTGGGTCACATTATATCTAGTGATGGAATGAAAATTGATACTCAGAAAATTGAGGCAGTACAGAATTGGCCTAGACCCACATCTCCAACTGAAATTAGGAGTTTATTGGGATTAGCTGGCTATTATAGAATGTTTGTAGAGGGGTTCTCATCTATTGCATCTCCCTTGACCAAGTTGACTCAAAAGGCAGTGAAATTTCAATGATCTGAAGCTTGTGAGAAGAGCTTTCAGGAATTGAAAAAGGGGTTGATTACTGCTCCAGTTTTGACGTTACCAGAAGGTACTTAAGGTTTTGTGGTGTATTGTGATGCCTCTAGAGTTGGTTTGGGTTGTGTCTTAATGCAGAATGGCAAAGTTATAGCTTATGCCTCCAGACAGTTGAAGGTTCATGAGAAGAATTACCCAACCCATGACTTGGAGTTAGCTGCTGTCGTATTTGCTTTAAAGATATGGCGTCATTACTTGTATGGTGTGCATGTTGATATATTTACTGATCACAAGAGTCTTCAATATGTACTTACTCAGAAAGACCTTAATCTCAGACAGATGAGGTGGTTAGAGTTACTCAAGGATTATGGCCTGAGTATTCTTTACCACCCAGGTAAGGCTAATGTTGTTGCTGATGCTTTAAACAGGTTGTCTATGGGTAGCACCACCCATATTGAAGAAGGGAAGAGAGAGTTAGCAAAAGATGTGCACAGACTGGCACGCCTGGGAGTCAAACTTATAGATTTCGTAGAAGGAGGAATAGAAGTGACGAGTAGGGCGAGTCATTACTAGTGTCAGAAGTGAAAGAGAAACAAAATCAAGATCCCATTTTGCTTGAGTTGAAGGCAAATGTTCAAAAGCAAAAAGTATTAGCTTTTGAACAAGGGGGAGATGGTGTATTGAGATATCAAGGTAGATTGTGTGTACCTATGGCAGATGGACTCCAAAAGAGGATTATGGAAAAAGCTCATAGCTCCAGATATTCCATTCATCGGGGTTCCACAAAGATGTATCGTGACTTGAGAGAAGTTTATTGGTGGAATCGCATGAAAAAGAGCATTGCTGAATTTGTTGCTAAATGTCCAAATTGCCAGCAAGTGAAAGTTGAACACCAAAAGCCCAGTGGTTTGGCTCAGTGGATAGAACTTCCAGAATAGAAGTGGGAGATGATCAATATGGATTTCATCACAGGGTTGCCAAGGTCTCGCAGACAGCATGATTCTATTTGGGTGATTGTCGACCGAATAACAAAGTCAACCCATTTTCTACCAGTAAAGACTACTCTTTCAACCGAAGATTATGCCAAGTTATATATTCAAGAGATAGTGAGACTTCATGGAGTCCAAGTCTCTATTATTTCAGATAGAGGTGCACAGTTTACTGCACAGTTCTGGAAATCTTTTCAGAAAGGCTTGGGTTCCAAAGTGAACTTGAGGACTGCCTTTTATCCTCAGACGGATGGGAAAGCAGAGCGTACTATTCAGACTTTAGAAAATATGTTGAGGGCTTGTGTGATCGATTTCAAAGGTAATTGGGATGATCACCTACCTCTCATTGAGTTTGCCTATAACAACATTTATCACTCTAGCATCCAGATGGCTCCATACGAAGCTCTTTATGGGAGAAAATGTAGATCTCCTATTGGATGGTTTGAAGTTGGTGAAGTAGGGTTGATAGGACCAGATTTAGTTCACCAAGCTTTGGAGAAGGTGAAAGTGATTCAAGAGAGGTTGAAAACGGCACAGAATCGCCAGAAATCCTACACCGATGTTAGGAGAAGGGCGTTAGAGTTTGAAGTAGATGATTGGATATATTTGAAAGTTTCACCCATAAAGGGGGTTATGAGATTTGGTAAGAAGGGGAAACTCAGTCCCTGGTATATTGGACCTTATCGCATAGTCAAAAGGGTTGGCAATGTGGCTTATGCATTGGAGCTACCATAGGATTTAGCAGTGGTTCATCCGGTATTTCACATCTCTATGATGAAGAAGTGCATAGGCGATCCTTCATTGATCCTACCAACTGAAAGTATTAGGATCAAGGATAGCTTATCTTATGAGGAGGTTCCTATTCAGATTTTAGACCGCCAAGTTCGTAGGTTGAGAACGAAAGAGGTAGCCTCAGTCAAGGTCCTTTGGAGGAACCAATTTGTTGAGGAAGCTACTTGGGAAGCCGAAGAGGAGATGAAGAAGAGATATCCATATCTCTTTGAATCCGGAGGAAATGCAGATTAAGGTACTAATTTCCTTCTTAGTGCTCTTTGAATTATAGTGAGCATGTAGTTGTTGTTGTGTTTGCATGATTGCTTGTTGGGTGTTTGAATTGATGTTATACCCTTAGCCTTGTAAGAGTAATCTAATTCGAGGACAAAAGTTCCCAAGGAGGAGATATTGTGACATCTTGCAAGTTGATAACTAGGAAGAAGCTTAAAAATCAGAAGTTAGTCATTTTTTGAAAGAATTTAAAAATCTGGAAATTTGGCTAAGTATGGAAAAAAAATGAGTTTTTGGTCAACTTTGAGCATTCATAACTCTTATCTCGTGATGATTTAGGTGTAATTCCAGTTATTTTTGGAAAGCCCTTGGATTGATCTTTCCAACGCCACCGAGTTTGCTCGATTCCGAGTTCGTATGAGTGAGCTATGCCCTTTGGAAGTTGGGCAGTTGGCAGGGAAGTCCGTCCGGAAATTTTAAGGGTATTTTGGTCTTTTCCCTAACCAATTCTTTTGGTTATATTAGTGTGTTAGACTGATTTTTTTGATCAGTTCTTCCCTATTTTAAAGAGTGAGAGTGAGGGTTTGAGAGTGAAGAGGAAAAGAAGAGGAGAAAGAGAAGAAAAAGCAATGTTTCGTCAAAGATCGTCATGGATATCGTCGGGGGTGATCCCTACTAGGTATGTGAGTTCATAGTGTTGGGTTGGTTCTTTCCCCCACATGCCAAACTCGTTTAATTTCGAGAAAAGATTGATTGTGTTTGTTGAAGTTGTTGGTTGTGTTTGGTGAAGTTGTTGGTTGTGATTGTGTGAGGTCCTTGTTGATTTGGGACATGTTTTCGATTGTGTTTTTGAGTTGAAATCTATTGTATGTTGAGGGGTTTATGATTCTAAATGTTTGGGGCTGGAACCATTGAAGGTAAGGAGGTTTAGAATTGTAAAAATGAAGGAGAAAAGTCGAGTTTTCTGGGGAAAGGGGTGGCACGTCGTGCCTGCCAGCGCACCCCAAAAGAGCTTCTGAGCTTTCTCCCTTGGGGTGCCGCGCCTAGTAGTGCGCCCCAGCAGTCCTTCTGAGCTTTGTGGTCTGGTGCCCTGCGGCTTGCAGAGCGCCAAGGACGCCAACTTTCCCCATTCATTTCACACTTTCTCATGTATGTTCCTTGGTATTGTACCTATGTTTCCTAGTTGTTTCCAACACTCCAAGGTGCGTCTAAACGTCAAGACTCATACATAAACGTGTGATCATATACCTTGAATCCATGATCCAATTCAAGGTGATTTAGTATCAAGTCAAAGTGAAGTTAGAGTCAAGTCAAGCAAAGTTAAGAAGTAAGTCAAAGTAAGTTTTCAAGTTGTTCAAGAGTCTTTATTGAACGTTCTAACTTTGTTGTAAGGCTCAGGTTTCAAGTTAAGTAAAGAGTCTCAAGTTTCAAATTAAGTCAAGAGTTTAAAGTTGAGTTCATTTCTCAAAAGCTATTAGGGAACTAAGTATTCCCAAAGAAGTTTATAAATGTTTTTTTTTACATTTAAGTAAGAGGGGAACCATGTTTTCCAAAAGAGCCTTTGGGCTAAGTTTTGAGTAATTATCTCAACTAAAGAAAGATGTGTTTAAAGCACTTATGAGCCAAAGTATTTTTGGGAGTAGTATTGATCACCGAATTGGGGACACGAGTTCATATTAGCTCAACCCTCCATAAGAACCATGCGCCAACATGGGACTTGACAGATCATTCTTTTTAGATGATCATGTAAGATTAAGCTAGTGGATCCACTAAGTAAACTAAGGTCATAAATCACGGCAAGGTATAGAATGGTCCTTGGGCAACGTGAGGTAAAACGTTGTATCATCACTAGGGCTCATAGTGGTGGTTGTCGATTAAAGAACCTCCCACAAAAGTTATATTACTTTTATATAAGTAAAGTTGAGTTGTTATTGTTTTATCAGTAGCGAACTAAGTTGTTTATACTATTTTTACAAGCTTTATATATTGCATGTGTCTTATTGCTGTATATATTGAGTTCAGTTATTCATGAGTCGAACAGAGCCAAGGTAAGTGTTCTCTAGTACCTCTTTCAAGCTGAAGTTGTTGTTTAGCTTTCCAGCTCGCATACTCGTACATTCCATGTACTGATGCCAGTTGGCCTGCATTTTATTATGATGCAGACGCAAGTACACAGGATCAGCATCCAGCATGCCGTTGATCCAGTTGAGCACTCTAGAATTAGTGGTGAGCCTTCTTACTTTCTGGAGGACTCGGTTATTTTGTGTTCCTAGTTTTGCTTTATTGGATGTTGCGGGGTCAGTCCCAACATCCATCTCAGTATTTTAGAGGCTTCATAGAAAGATAGACAGTCAGTCAGTTAGCATTGAGTCTCTCATCTTGAGTCTCTCATCTATGTATATATGTAATATTCTATTTTGAGACACGAGTTGCCTTTTTGGCCAGATTTTTATCAGTTAAGTTGTTTTATAACCTTGCATTGCATTGAGTTATTCTGTTGAGTTAGGTTTCCGCTGAGTTAAGAAGCCAGGCCGTTCACTTGGGGCCAGCAATGGTCTCCGGGTGCCAGTCCCCCCCAGGGTGTAGGCTCGGGGCATGACACTTATTGAAAGATCAACATATTAATTCTCAACATTGACTTCATTTGTTGCTAGTTAAGAAAATTTCTTTCTTCAATTGTAATTCATAGATAAAGCAACTAGAGGTGAACACTAATAATCACAATAAATAAAATGATACTTCAAAATCCAAGAATCTTGATAAATGGACCTAATAAAGTCTACATGTCAAATTGTCTCAATGACATGTAGCATATTTTATGAATTTCAAAAATTAGCATACTCTTTTTGTAAATATATACAAATCAAAATTGTAAGGAAAAATCCTTTTGGCCAGAAAATTTGACCAGAATTTGGCCAGAATGGTATTTTACATATGTTAATTTACCTTTTTAAACATTTTTACCCTTTTAACTTTAATACATTTTAACTAAAAAATGAAAAAAAGATTAGTTTATTTTAAAATAAAAAAGATATTATAGTTTTTTTAAATTTCTGGCCAAATTCTGGCCAATTTTTTTGGCCATTTAGCATTACCCTTAATGTAATTAGTATTATGAAGGAAGCTTACCATAAAGCAAAAATATACAATTAGCTTATCATTGATAATTTGTTAATTGCCAACCTAAATGACATGCTAATGTCACTTCAAAGAATCTTTCATAATAGAAAAGTCATTTCGATGATTCAAAAGAAAATAAAATACTTCTTCAAATTTTAGTTTGCTTACCCTTTTAAAGTAACTAAAAAAAAAAAAGTTATGTTAGTACACATAACATATTATAATTCAAGAAGTAAATGATTAGCTAGTGAAAGATAAACAAGTGTAACAATAATCAATGATGTTGATCAAAGTTAATGTTGGTCAACATAAGAAATTTTAATATATATTTTTTATTTGGATATATATTCTTTAAATTATCTATATCTCATTTAAAAGGAATTATGTATTATCACTACAAGAGAACAGGTCATTAGCGAGAGACTAAATCCCTAGCTAACATACAAAATTCCTAGCTAACATCATTTTTGCTAGGAAAATGACCGTAGCAACCTTTTGTAGCTAATACACTCTTAGCTACAACTTTACTAGGAAAACGTTGTTAGCCTAGCTAATTTAGCTAGAATATTTTGCTAGGCAACATATCCAATCAAATAATAGTTAGGATTATTCCTAGGTAACTTCATAGCAAACAACTCTCTTTTGCTTGGATATTTTCCATGCTAAAATGTAAACATCCTAGCTTTTGCTTGGCTTGATTTGTTATGTTTTCATGACCCCTAACTTACTTTTAGAAGCAACCAAAATTACTTAAATTTCACATATCATGAAATAAATAATTGAATCCATTCAAATTACACTAATTCATTAACTATACTTATGCATTTATTTGCACAACCATTTCAAAATGTTATGTCCTTCAGAAATGAATAACATGTATACAAATAAAATCGAACATATCTGAAGTTTAAAAACATAAAAATTAGCTCCATGTCAACTTAAGCTCAAAACATCAACATAAGCTCCTTGTTGGCATTGTCCTCCAACTTAACGTCTCCAGCTCCATTTGTTGACCATGTTTCTTTCAATTTAAGGTCTCCAGCTTCACTTGTTGGCATGTTTCTTCAAATTTAATGTCTCCTTATATTACTTCAATACCATATTCATCCCTTGGTGTAGAAATCCCATCAACCTTCTCCCTAATAAGTTTTTTATAAATGTGTTCTGAAAAAAAGAAGATAATTAGTCATTTTGAATAATAAAACAAATCAAATAACAAGTAAAGAGACATAAATAATTTAAACTAAGCAAATTGGTCTAATGAAGTATACATTTGATTATTTTACAGGTTTTAACAGAAGAAGAATGACAAATTATTAGTAAAAGGAATCAAACACCAGAAGATTAAAGACACCAACGAGTATACTACTAAATTTTTATTGAACATTTAGGCTATAATGTATGAACAAAGAAGATATTTTGGGAGGCTTTCATACCATGTAAACTCACATGAATTCTAAGTTTTTGTAAGCCTTTTGACTTTGGATAATGAAAGGATGAAAATTGTTTATTTGGAAAAACAATAACCATGTTTTTGGTTCACATGGATATCTTAAGGATGTACTTCAATTCGTGGGTATACCTTGGGAATGTTATTGGCCAAACATTCCATACCCCATCATATAGAGAAACTTCTTTTAATTTTGGACAAAAGTATACAATTAGCTTGAGGTGGCATCTACACTCTTTAATTTTTTGTGTGCACAAGTAAACACTTAAACTTGTAAACGCGTCTTGCATAATATAATACACATAGGACACCACATATGATGACGTGTAGGATGTGAATTGCTATGTAGGACGCCAAGTAAGACGCATGTGCTTACTTGTTCAGCTCTATATAAATTAAATGTCTGCTGGTGGACAACCAAAGTTGGAGGGTGTAGACAAAAATGAAGCCAAGTTAAAGGCATGTTTATGTATTATTCCATAAAGAAAATAACTATTATCACTCCTAGTTCCTACTAATTACCGAATAAGGACTAGAATAACAAGTACTCCTTCCATTTAAGTAAAAACATAGTATTATCAGTATATCACCAAAACCAAAGCACATCAAAATAAAGCTTAGCAGAGATGAAAATCAAATTTTTTATGTAGTGGCAGTAAACATAATGTTGAAAAGTGATTTGAATGGGGTCCAATACGTCCCTCTTCCAAACTTACACCAATTGCAACATGCTCAGTTTTAAACTCTTTCCCAGATGTGGCATATGCAAGAAAAGTCTGATTGCATTGCATCTCCTCCAATTTAGATCCTCAATTTGACTTCTGAGTGCCTTTTCAGTATCACAAAACTCATAATAGAATTGTTGAGTGACAAATGCAGCAACATTTGCACTCAATTCATTGCTTAAGTTTTGAGTGTGCAAGACAAACATATAACATCTTGAAAGTGCTTCATTTTTCTATCTATAAGGCGTGACATCACATATATAATTCTCCTATGGCGCTTTTCATATTCCTCTATTAATTTCCTGCAAGATTTCATACTATCAAAGGAACAAAGATTATTAGCATCATCATGAGAGGGTTTTGGAGTAGGGTAGCAACACACGGTGCAACCGACCCACAACCCCCTACAAAATTCACATGATAGAGATGGTGCACACTAGTATCCCTCGGAAATATAATTACATTGTTGTCAAAAGTGATCTCCTTTGCAATAAGGACAAGGTCTTACCACCTGTGAATAATCCTCATTCCCGTTCATCTTAGGAAAAGTATTAATTAGTAGAAAAAAATATGCATCAAAATAAATAAATAAATATATAAAAAAAGAAAAAGAATAACCTAGAAGGATAGTTAATTTCTAAGTCCCCGGCAGCGGCTCCAAAAATTTGTTGCTCCCAATTGCACACTCAAGTGTACGCGATCGCGCAAGTAATATAGTGGCTCTTAAAAGAACCAGATAATATAACCCAAAGGACTTGTCAATTAAGTATTTTTACTAAATTATACTAGTCTAATTACTTATTTAAGAGTGCCAAAAGAAAAGAATGCAAGAACAAAATAATAAAATTACTTACAATAGTTGGAAAATTCCAGGGCTGCAGCATGCAATGAATCTCATGTATCATATTCTTGGCTTAGAACTAATTTTAGTTGTCAAGTTACTAGTTTACAAGGTAAATTGTATGAGTCGGGCTACACACCTCTAGTAGCCTACTCCAATTAGCTATCTAACTACATCGTTGAGCGGAGATAAATAGACTAACTGGTGAGCATTTATATTTCATCCTGTTTGTAACCAAGCAAGTTGTTCGTCCGAGCGTCACTCCTAAACACAAATCACTTCAATCAAATGGGTCGATCGAGCTCTCTATATTCTCTGGTTTATCTAACCGATCCTCTCCCGATTTTAAGATTAGACAATATATTTATCTCTAGATGGCCAGCCAAGAAATACTAAAACAAGAATATAGAAGTAACTTATAATGACAACCAAGAATTAATTCATAAACCTCATATAATCAACATTTAATTCGTGACTACAGCCCCCAGAACAAGGGCGTTTAGCCACTAATATCTAAGAAACAACAAGAAGAAAAGAACCCTAAAAAGTATTGACGACTTTTTACCTGATGCCCTCTGATTGATTTCCTATAATTGAATAACTCCAATAATTATTTCTATGAACTATTTATAGATATAACAAACCCTAAATAAAATAATTGAGTCCAAAGCAAATTAGGAATCCAAAACTGTCACACCCCGAGCCTACACCCTGGGCAGGACCAGCACTCGGAGACCATTGCTGGCCCCAAGCGAACCCTTGGTCTGGCTTTCTTAACTCAGCGGAAACCTACTCAACCGAATAACTCAATGCCATGCAAAGAGATAAACAACTTAAATGATACACATCTGGCCAAAAAGGCCACTCGAGTCTCAAAATAGAATATTTACATATATACATAGATGAGAGACTCAATTCTAACTGACTGACTGTCTATGAAGCCTCTAACATACTGAGATGGATGTTGGGACAGTCCCCGCAACATCCTAACAAAATGAAACTAGAAACACAAAATAACCGAGTCCTCCGAATAGCAAGAAGGCTCACCACTGACTCTGGAGTGCTCAGCTGGATCAACGACGTGCAGGATGCTGATCCGGGGTACCTATATCTGCATCATAAAACGATGCAGGCCAACTGGCATCAGTACATGGAATGTACGAGTATGCGAGCTGGAAAGCTAAACCATGACTTAAGCTTAAAATGAGCACAAGAGAACACTTACCCTGACTTTGAATGACTCATATAAATAACTGGACTCAAGTAAAGCAATAAGACACAAGCCATATATATAAAGCTTGTAAAAGAATGTAAACAACTTAGATCGGTAAGGATAAAATGATAACAAACTCAACTTTTCTTTTATAAACATAATACAGCTTTTGTGGGAGGTTCTTTAACCGACAACCACCACTACGAGCCTTAGTGATGATACAACGTTTTACCTCACGTTGCCAAAGGACCATCCTATACCTTGCCATCGATATAGGACCTTACTTTTGCTTAGTG
>JAJOOH010008954.1:0-19947 GCA_029582605.1 Solanum gracilifrons
CCTTCAGCTGTCTCTAAGCTTCCGCACCTGAACGTCTTTCCTGCAAAACATGGTAAAAACACATCAAAACCAATATAAAAAGGCCTTAGACACACACAACTAGTAAGTGAAACGTATTAGAAATACCGTAACCTCACGGTATATCAATATGCGGTTTAAGCTTGTGCTTCGAGAAACATTTCAACTTGAAGAATTAGCTCAAATTGGATGAGCTTTGAGATATACAATTTAAGCTTGTGTTTAAAGGAGAATTTTCTCTTGAAGATTAAACTCAAATTTTAAGAGCTTTGTGACATGCACTTTAAAGTCGTGTTTCAAGAAACATTTCAACTTGGAGATTTAACTCAAATTTAAAGAGTTTTATGACATACAATTTAAGATCATGTTTCGAGGAGCTTTTCAACTTGAAGATTTAACTCAAATTTGAAGAGTTTTGTGATATACAATTTAGCCTCATGCGTCTAGGAGCATTTCAACTTGAAGATTTAGCTCAACTTTGAAGAGTTTTGTAATATGCAGTTTAGCCTCATGCATCTAGGAGAATTTAGATATATATATATATATATATATTGACTCTTCAAATTCATCTTCAAATGCAGACCTACCCCCACTTTGGAGTTCTTCTATATCTTCATTTTCATGAGGTTCATAGACATGAGATCGTTGATCTTCTCTTAAAGTCATGCTTAATTCCATGTCATGTGCACCAGTTGCCAACTCTTCAAATGTATTGGTCTTTAATCATTGCATAATGTAGTGAAGACCTCAATTCATTCCTTGGATGCACATTTCAATACTAGAAGTTTCACTAAGGCGATCTTTGCAGTTGAGGCTCAAACTTCTCCAGCGATTGATAAAGTCAACTACTAGCTCATCTTCACCTTGACAAACCTTTGTAAGTCAATCATACTAATTATGTGTCTTATGCTATAGAAACGATTGAGGAACTCTTGCTCTAATTGCTCCCAACAATCTATAGAATTGGGTCCGAGATCAGTGTACTAGTCAAAGGCATTTTGTTTGAGAGATCGAACAAACTCTTTAACAAGATAATCACCATATGTTCCGACATCATTGAAAGTCTCGATAATGTGCTCTATATGTTGTTTGAGATTTTCTATACCATCAAATTGTTGAAGCTTAGGAGGTTGATAGCCCTCACACATTTTCAAGTTATCAATCCTCTTTGTATATGGCTTTGCATACGTAGGATAAAATTTGGAGGACGACTCTTATTTGTGTTTGATAGCCTCTATGATAAAGTCTTTCAATTGATCAATGGAAATCAAACCTTCAACAGAGAGATGAATCTCTTTGATCTTTGTTTGCTTTATGCATGACTCTCCTTTGTCTTGGATTTTATGAAGCTTTAGAGGTGCTTTAATTGATCTTCTCTCAATCATGTCATCCATCCTATTTGTTAGCTTGGAAATTTTAGCATCTTGTTTGTGTGCGCACTTTGCCGGACCTTCAATTGCTTTAGTCAAGCTTGCTAGTTGTAGTTCTGTAGTGGAAGATATTTTGATATTATGTGATGCTTGAAAAGGTTATATGAGAGGTAGAGATTTTCCCACTAGGCGTGCCAAAATTTGTAGACAATAATTTCACGTCCTGATAATAAGAATCAAGAACGGAAAGTATTGCAACAATCGATTTATTGATTTAAAGTGCGAGTGTTACAAACTCTATGATTCCTCTGAATTCGCCTTTTTGGATATAATTTCAAGGGCTCTAAGCTTAATCTTGAATTTGTCTTGAACTTGATCTTGGTCTTGATCTTGAACTTGACTTCTAGTTGATTTCAAGGGCTTCGAGCTTGATCTTGAATCTGGTGGTCTTGATCTTGATCATTCTTGAACTTTAAGGTTATCTTGATCTTGAATTCAGCGACCTTGATCTTGATCGTTCTTGATCTTTATCTTTATCTTGACTTCTGGTTGAATCCAAGGGTTTCGAGCTTGATCTTGAATCAGGCGGTCTTGATCTTTATCGTTCTTAAACTTGAAATTTTTCTTGATCTTGACTTCTTGTTGAATCCGCAGCCTTCGAGCTTGATCTTTAATCCGGTGGTCTTGATTTTGATCATTTTTGAACTTGAACTTTATCTTGATCTTTACATCTAGTTAAATCCAAGGGCTTTGAGCATGATCTTGAATCTGACGATTTTGATCTTGATCATTCTTGAACTTGAGCGCTAGAAATATTGAATTTTTAAACTTGTAGAGAAATCTGTGGGTTTTGATCCACAAGCTTTCTCTAACTTCTTGTTAGAATTCTTGAACTTGTAGAGAAATTTGGGGATTTTAATCCACGAGCTTTCTATAGCTTCTTGTTAGAATTCTTCGTCCCTTTTGTGAATTATAAGGACGGCAACGGAGGTTAAGGGAAAACAGGATAGTTATCATATATTATTTCATTCAGAAGGTACAATTCAATAGTAGAAAGTAGAGGTTTTCTCCCAAGGGGGATATGGTCGCTTATGTGTTCCTAAGGTGGATGAGTAGTTGAAGCAGCCATGAAGGCCAAGTATCCTTATCTCTTTCCTTCTGATTCCGTTTCAGCATGAGGTAATAGTCCTTCTGCAGTCTCTCAGTTAACTCTTCCATAAATTCAATCTTAGTATCATGTTATTCTAGTTGTACTTGCATTTTTAGCATATTTGCATGTTCTTGGAACTCATTCCAGTTAGATATCAGTTTCTAGTACTTAGTGGTAGGGATTACAGCTCCTTCCCTCCATACTCAGCTATTTTAGACTTCAGTCAAGGATTAATGTTCCCAAGGGGGAGATAATGTAACACCTCGGATCTCGAAATGAAGAAAAATACTAGTTTTCAAAATATTGGTACCAATACCTACAGAATTACCCACGGACCGTAGGTGGGGTTCCGTCGTTAAGGCCCAATTCTTTATTGTCTCGAATCCCACCCACAATCGACCAGTACGATTCGTGGTTGGACATACGAACCGTAGGTCTGATCAATAGCCAGTTAGAGGGAAATTGTTATTGGGTCAACTTCAAATGGTCATAACCCTTAGCACAAAACGAATTAGGTGGCTCATGATATACCAAATGATAGATAATTGAATCATCTTTCCAATGCCACCAAGTTTGATAAAATCCCATCTCCGAGTAAAAATGTATGCTTGTTTTAGTGAAGCCTTGTCGGGTAAACTTGACCGACGAACCCAAACGACGGTTGGTAGGTCAAATGACAGACCGTCATTCCCTTCGTGGATGGGCTTCATTAAAATTAAGTTAGGGTCGTTTTGATCCTTTCGTCTATGTGTTGGGGACTTAAACTACGTCATTTGATGCCTAAACTACGTCGTTTTACTCAGAATAAGCCTAATAACCTAGTTCGACATACCCTTATTCTCCAAATATCATCCAAATTAGAACGAAAAAAGGAAAAAGAGGCGCTAGTTTCTTTCAAGAACAAGCAACGGTGTTCTTCAAGTTTCAGCCCTAAAATCCAAAGGATTTCTCTGTGAATTTCGTCACCAGGTATGTGGGATTTCACTAGTAGGTTCCTTTAATCCACTAGGTCCCTATAATTCAGTCAGATTCTTGTTTCCCTTTATCTTTTTCAGACCTAGGGTTTCTAGAACTTTATATGATTGTTGCGATTTAGCTGTTATAGTATACTTAATCAGATTATCATGGTTTTATAACATTGTTGTTTAGTTCCTTGCATGAAATTCAGAACCTTAGTTGTGTAGATTCGTTTAGTTCATGAATTACACTAGCTAGGTCAGATAAAAAGATATGCATGCTCCAATTAAGAATGTTTCATTGCCATTATTTAAATGTTGCATTCTCAGATTTGCATGTCAAAACATTGAGCTATCCAGTATTTCAGTTATGTTGTCTATACACATTATAGTTGGGAGTAGTCTTAGACCGAATAAAGGTTCTGATCTATTCTATACTAGCACACCACCTTCTGATGTGTCAGTAAGACTAACACCTAAGCGAGCAAATCGATGAACATCTTTTGCTAATTCCTTACATTTTTCCTCAACATGTTCTACACAACCCTCTAGATCACCTATCTTGCCTTAAGGTAAGAGATAATTTGACCTATAGGCACCGAGCTACTACCCTTCCATTCTAAGATTGGCTCGTTAGAAACTAAAACCAAACAATCCTAGGTCTACAATCGACTGAGGCATACTAGGAATGTAACCAATCCATGCCTAGAATGATATCGAAATCTACCATTTCTAACTCTACACGATCTTCTAAGGTGAATTTTTAAGAGACCATGACAGAGCATTTTATGTATACCCATCTAGCTATAACTGGGTCACTAATTGGAGTTGAAACTGAGAAGGGTTCTGAAAGAGTTTCTAGACTGACACCTAAGATTACTGCTATAAGGAGAGTTACAAAGGTTAGAGTATCCCCCTGGATCTAACGATGCATAAACATATAAATGAAAGGCTCGTAATGTAGAAGTGACCACATCAGGAGAATCTTCCTGATCCTGGCGAGCCTGGAGAGCATAGAACCTGCCTTGGTATTGACCGCCACCTTTACCAGATGACACACCCTGCTGTGTTGGGCGATCTGTTGGTGCTGTTGAGACTGTAGACTGAGCCCTACTATCGTTACCTCATCTTCCCTGCCTGGCAGAAGGGCAATCCTTCACCCTATGACCAGATTGACCACATCCAAAGCATCCTTCCTTGCCCGCAAGAAACTAACCTAGATGGTTCTTACCACACTTTGGACAAGTTGGGTAGGTCCTATTTTCTGTTAGAGCCTGGTGCCCTACTATTATGATCTTGTCAAAAGTGTGAGTGATTTTCACCACCCGATTTCTGCTGAGAGTACGCATAGTTCCTTGTTCTAGCTTTATTATTGACCTTAGCTATTTCCCTAAGCTTAACCTACTGAGCGCACAAGAGTCATGAGCCTAGAGATATTTATATCCTCTAACAACATAGCATTCTCTCACTTTGTCTTCACTAAGTCGGATACCCCAAATAGAAACTTACTCATTTGTTCCCTTCGATCGGCAACCATGTGTGGAGCATACCTGGAGAGTTGGGTGAACTTAATTTTGTACTCTTGGATTGACATGTTACCTTGCCTCAAATTCATGAAATCCTGAGCTTTATCCTCTCTTAACTCCCTTGGGAAGAACCTATCCCGAAAAGCTCTAGTAAAACACTCCCAAGTCATAGAAGTTGCATCCGTACACCTATTTTCTTTCCACTGAGTGAACCAAATGCGAGCCACATCCTTAAGCTAGTAGGATGACAACTCTACCCTATCATTACCAGTTACTTGCATCACTCTGAAGATCTTCTTGACCTCATCAATGAAGTTTTGTAGGTCCTCACCAACCTGCGACCCTAGAAACTCTGGTGAATTCATTCGAATGAAATCTCAAACCCTGGATGTTGCCGATCCACCATTAGTATTGGTAGGAACTGGGACCTGCTGATTTCTCTGGTTGGCTACATTCTGAGCCAAAAGTTGGATCACATTCTGAAACTCTGCATTCAAAACCTCATGGTCTAGGACTGGAGGAACTGCCTTAGCATTTTGTGCATTAGCATTCCTTGCGTAAGCTCTACGAGGAGGCATGATCAGAAACTCAGAAAGACGAGTTAGAAAGGAGATCATACCCATGCACAATAAGAATAGAAAGAAGGTGAAGTTTTTCCTAAAACACTTCGTAGCCTTCCTCTCATTAGATGTGGTGCACTTCACACCCATAAAAGAGACTCTACTTAGTGCGACTTTGAGATATCCTAGGACTCTTAAACCTAATGCTCTAATACCAAGTTTGTCAGGCCCCGTGGACGTAAAGACGAGACCTAGGATCACGATTGCCCCAAGCTAATCCTGAGTTGGCATATCATAAGCATACTAAAAGATTATTGAATAAAATATACTATGCAGAAGCTTAAAACCATAATTAACTGAAAGTGGGGAATACCCAATACTGATATGAATATAAAAAAACTATGAGTTTAATAACAACTGGAAGATAAAACTCAAAACTAAAACTGAATCTAGTACTATGTCTGAAAAAGCCTCTAACTGACTAGAGTTGCTGGGACATGCCCCCAGCTAACTCTAGAAAAATGGAAAACTGAATAAAGTGACTAAAGTGTAAATCATGTCTATTGTCCTCGAAGTATAAGGACTCACCACTGAAGCTGCTGAACTGGACATCGGGAACCGATCTATGCATGATCTAGATGCTGAGTACTTGAACCTACATCATGAAAGTATGTAGCGCAGAGTATGAGTCAGTACTTGTACTAAGCATGCATGATATAAAATATAGCTGAATAAAATACATAAACTGAACAAATCATACTGAGTAATGATATAATTTGAACTGAATGTAAAGGTTGGAATATACTGAAGATTGAACTAAATGCAATGACCAAGTACGAATTCTGAACATGACATACTCAGACTGAATGCTGAAATATAACTGAAAACCTGGTCAAATGAACTGGAGGCTGACTGTGGGAGCTACTATTAACTGACATAAAACCACGTGATCTAAATACGGAGTCCAATGTATATGCCTGATACACTCATATTACACCTCGCTAAAGAAGTATAAGCGATTGTTGTCAAATAAAGAACCCAATTTGTAGGTTTGGGTCGATCCCACGAGGAATATGCTTTATACTTAAACTTAACTCACTATTATATTTGTTTAGTCAACTTATTTCCGAGACAAGTAAGTAAAGGGGGGGATTTTGTGAAACAAATACTTGATTGTTGTTAAGTAACAAGTGAGCAGGATTCAAACTATGTTTTTATCAATGAGAGAGAAACTAGGGTGTAAGTGTTCCCCATAAGCTCTTAACGCGGTAATCCCAATAATAGTAATCCTTTTCTAGTGTATCATATGCAAAGTGGTAAGATATGTATCCTTAAGTGTTGGTCCTCCAAATAGGGAATTTCACTCCGCACCTTGGTCCGACTACGTGTGTATAATTTACTAACCCTTACCTTTACCTCAGATTAGACATCACATCAATGTATGGCTTAGTTTTCACCCTCGCACCAATTTACATTAGACTATTAGATAGTATCACACTAAATCTCTGTTGATAATTCTTTTCTTATTAACTACCTCCATGGTCCGGCAAGTAGCAACAAGGTGAGTTCTAACGCATGCACTCGTTAAAAAGACTTTTAAGCGAAAGAATTACTAATGCATGCATCAACACTATTCATGAATTACTTAGTTATTATTCATACGTTGTTAATCTCTCATGGTTCCCACAACCCTAGTTGTGGATTTAGTTACTCATGCTTGGAAGAACACAATTCATATTTTTAGAAGAAGAATTTATGAACTTACTTAATGAGTAGAACAAACCCGTAATCTCCAATTGAAATTCAAAGCCAAAATCTTTATAAACTAAAATCCGGAAATCAAATTGCTAAAGGTTTCAAGTTAATTCCGAAGAAAATACCAAGAACTAAAAGTAAACAATAATGTATAACCCCCAAAAATGAGGTTTACATACCCTATTTAAAGAAAAACTTGTCCTAAACAAAAAGGAAACGAAATAAGAATATAAAACTTTTGGACATGGCTTCGATCTATGAGACTGACCTACGGACCGTGGTTAGACCTATGGTCCCTAAGTCCCTTTCGTATCTTGATACTTAGAAATTTTCCACAGAGGCTGGTACCTTCAACTTTCAGATACAAACGAACGGTGTGCAGTACAAACCGTAGGTTGACCTACAGTTCATGGGTCCCCTTCTGTGGCTCCACACTTGGAACTTTTCATCAGGTACTGGAACTCCAAATCTCTGATCTCATCGACTTATGTGCAGGACGACCCATAGGTCGACCTACACTCCGTCACTAGCCTCCGTGGTTCCACACTTAGTCAGACTTCCCTGATGATCATTCCACGCCTACCGCGAAGGACCGTGACTGGACCTATAGTCCGTAGGTCACCTCCGTGGGTGGTTCCTTCTGTAGAATGTCAGTTGTCATCTCTCCCGACCTCGTCCAAGCCTATTTCTCGCAAATATAACATAATAAACATTAATTCTAATACAAAATGTCCCTAGACACACACAACTCTGAAGTGAAATGTATTAAAAATACAGTAAACTCACGGTATATCAACACCATCAACTTAAATTCGTTGTTTGTCCTCAAGCGACGTACTACGACTCTAAACAACACTTGTGTAGAAGCAGACATTCAAACTCAAGCAATCACATGGCTATTTCAATCCATTCTATTTTCTCAGTGCAAATCTTTTCTCTTAGACTCAACAAGCTAACTCATGCGGATCAAGATATGACAAAGATCGACCAATAGACACCACAACATACACTTTTCCACAATCACCAAGGTACTAACTTTTCGACAATGTAACTAGTGCCCTCAGTTCAAACGAAATCCTTTTCACACAGAATATAAGCATTTTGAGTTTTAGGATTCATTCAACACTCACTCTCAGAAGTGACTTCAAATACAGTTAGTGCTCAATACCATAGGCTTGCCCTTATTTTCACTGCTTAGACTCTCCAAACTAGTTTCTAGGATCACTATAGGACTTTCTTAGCTTGTAGCGTAGGCTCACGGTCAAGTGTGGTACATTTGGGTACTTTTTAGTTATTTTCAACCCTCCTTGACATTTCATTGGCTTTTTACCTCTTTTCTCGACCTATTTTTGACATCCTTTCTTTTTATTTTCTTTTCCTTGACTCTTTCCAACATGGATGTAACTTTTGACTTTGCGGATCTTATTTTTCACTTCTTTTTTTTTTTCACTTTATTTTTCTTTAATTTTTCAGCATTTGTATTTATCATCTTTTTGCTTCTTTTGCACAAAGTCACATCCTTTTCTATCTTTTCTTCTTTTCTTTTCAACACAAAACTCTTTTCATACCCTTTTTTTCGGTTTCCTCTTTCATAGCCACCCTCAACTTATGGATTTTCCATTAGTTGAGGTGCATAATATCCGATGTTAGACCAGGGCCAAGATTAAGGTAACTTTTGACTTAGCCACCCTCAACTTAGGGTTTTGGTCTAATTCAAGGTGCACATGTCCGTGGAGGGACTGGGGCCAAGACAATGAATTAAGGGAATATGAGTTAGGTGAATCAAAAGAAATGGTCTATTTAAGGCTCAACTATTTGGATCAAAAGGGAACAATGCTTTCATTTGGTAGGATCATTTTAGGCTTAAGTGGACAAATTTGAACAAGGGCCTATGCTCACTTCCCAACTTCTAGCCTAGATCATCTTAAAAGGACCAACAGGGCAAGTTCTAGATTGGCACAACTATTTGAACATTCAACTTTTCTCACACACTCTTGGCACATTGTTTCATTATCAGATTATCAGATTACCCAGTTCAAGTTTTAGCCTAAGTCAAGAGGTCAAATCAGTTCCCTATCATGTCACATTGAGATCCAACACATTCAACTCATCAAGACTATCGATCTAGCATATTTCAACATTTTTGGGCAGGGATCATTTTTTTATGCTTTTTATGCCATCATGCTTTCATTTTTCTACTTACTCCTACACATACATTCCTAAATATGCCAGTTCAACAAAAAATAAAACAGTCTAATAGGGGAAAAGAACACATGCCAGAAAACCCCAAGAGAGGATTATGATTTGTGTTACTCAAACTTCATCCTATCACTCACAGTCCATTTACCCAACCCCCAACAAAATAAAGTGCAATTTTCCCCAATGCACAAAAAGTAAAAACATAAAGGATTGGGTGAAGCAAACCTGTGGCGCATTACACCGAAGACCTCTCAACAAGCGGGTGGGTCCGGTTTCCCGGAGCCCTCTGGATCAACACTCGGGTCACCATCAGTTGTGCCCACACCTACCATCTCAACACCCTCAGTAGTGCTAACATCCACTCTCACCGCACCATCAATAGTGCTCACGCTGCTAAAGACATCAACACCAATCTCCCTAGCCCGCTGCTGGCTCGTCTCCTCATCAACTATGGATGCCCTCCGGGCCGCCTCAAGCTCCTAGCTCTCCCTCATACGAGCCCTCCCAACCTCAGTGTCATCTGAAGTCTGACTGGAGCGGGGCGCTTCCCAGCATGATGAGACGAATTAGTTGGTGGCATCTCATCTCCAAATAATGAATCCAACACTGTATTATCAACCAGTGTCGTGGGGGCAGACCTAAGCTCAGTCTCTGGTGGAGCTACGAGGGCATCAAGATCAGTACGGGGACTAGCTAACTCCGTCTGGAAAACAGAAACATTAGTGGTGTGGGCTGGTCGCTCTATTACGCGCATCTCAAATGCATCAAGGCACTGGTGAATGGATTGAACCTTATGGTACAACATTTGCTCCATCCGCTGCTCAATACAGGTTGCAGACTCCTCTATTGAATGCTGCATCCAAGGCCTCACATGCTGAAGTAGTGTAGCCATCTGGGTCTTCAACTTCTGGACACGAGCTAAGGGCATGGCAACATACCCTGAGGAGAGAGTGGCTTTGGAGGAGCTAGGTCCCTGGCTGGCGGCCAGAGATGGCGAAGCCGGGGCATCCTCAGTAATGGCTAGAGGGGTAGGCTCTTCACCCTGCATCTGTTCCACATCTGCTACCAAGTTCGTTCCCAATGGTGGTACCTCAACCTGCGGCTCTCTGCGAGGTGCAACTACATTGACCTCATCCCGAATCAGGCCAATATATAGACTCTTCGTTGCCTGAAGCAACCTGTCATAGTGCCAAACCGGTACTTCAGCATCCCTGCACAACTGGAAAATGAGGCATAGGAAGGGTACGGTGGTAGTGGCCTTGAAGTCCCTCTCATGTATCTCCGCAATCAATATGCGGGCAAAGTATACCTCCAATCCAGCAACAACAGCTGCACCTATAACTACGCGGTCCCATGTAAGTACATTATCTGCCTGAGAAGGGGACACACGGTTTTGCAACAGCAACCAGAAGAGTTTGGCCACAAATGTCAGGGTAGCCTTATTGATACCCATGCTCGGGGTGCTGACCTACTTGACGCACTCTCCGTCTATAGCGAGATGGCGGGAAAAATAGTGCAAAATGGACTCCCGCTGCTTGGCATTCCCCTGAATTACCCCACTCTGAATAATGTCCACGCGATAGTCGAACTTGGCCGTGTTGATAGGCAGAGTGTGGCTTGGACCATAGAGAAACCTGCGGAGAGTAGTCTCAGATATGTCAACTGAAAACCCACGCACTAGTGTAGCCGTGGGTGGAGGTTGTAAGGCAGTCTTGGCTCGTCTGTCGAACGATCCTCTGAGGGTGGTTGCGTAGGAAACATAGAACTCCCTAATTATCTCCTCACTGAAGGACCCTGGGCTATGGGCCATCCATTCACACTGAAGCCTCTGGAAAAGCTGATGGATGTCGGGCGAGGTATGGAGGCTTCATGTGAGTACCCGGCGCTCCTCGGTTACTAGTCGAGCCATCCTCTCTGTCTCAGATAGCATGCGAGCATCCCTGTATATCTGGTATTCGCCGCTCACACACCATCAGTTTGGATCCTCCGCAACTGGAGAAGGATCAGTCTTTTGTGGCACTGGAATATCCCCCGCACTAGTAGCCTCAGAGGATGAGGCGGTGGTGCCATTGGAGCTGGATACGGTATCGGATGCGGAATCAGAACCAGCTGGTGATCCGATCGATGTGGCCTCCTCTTCAGACTGGGGGCAGTGACCACGTCGGGAGTCACTAGCTGTGATTGGTTCCTCGTAGTCTGAGAAGCAGCAGGGGATGTCCTGATGTTGGGAGGAACATACTCAGTGTCCTCCACGTCTTCATCAATGATGATACGTCGTGAAGGAACGACGAATTTTGATTTTCCCTTGGCGGCATAGGTCGGCGCTTGCTTGGGGGCCATAGTACCTGTAGAAAATTTAGTTAGTACCAAACCAAGTAAATAACACACTCGGAAATTTTTTAGAATAAGAAATGAAATAAAACAAAACCTGAAAAAATATGGACAGTAGCAATAGTGACCACCTATGGTGAGTACCTACGGTTCGTGGATGGACCTACGATCCGTAGGTCTCTTTCGTAGGTCAGAGTTCCCAGAAGTTGGGTCTCTGATGGGAACCACAGATGTGTAGAATGGCCCGTCGATGGAACGACGGACCATAGTCCATCTCCGTGATTTCACACTTAGTGAATATTTCATGTGGAACAGACCCACGGACCAGACCTACGGTCTGTGGATGGGGTCTAATGGGTCAGGTCTATGCCAAGTATCAGACGTGCCTCATTTTGTACCCGTTTTTGCAACAAAATAAACCATCAACCTATGTCTAATCATGTATTTCAACACAATCTATGGTAGTTTGTCATTTATAGGGTTCCGATTACTCATAATTTAACCTTTTTAACATACCGAACTAGGAACCCTAAGTTGAAACTTCCATTTAGACCCTTTTTTTTTCCTGATTCAGTTAGTTTTACTAAACTATACACTCACATACCATCATACCAAGGGTTATTTTAACGTACAATTCAACATTTTAGCGCTAAAATTAACAGTCCTAACAACCCAAGGTCAAGTTCCAACTTCGTGGCTTCATAATACAACAATGAACAGTGAATTCAAAGTCAGCGTGAAGTTGTTTAACTTAAAAGCAAGCAAAGTGGGTGAGTGTGTGATGCAATGAACTCCTGAGACCTTTTCTAGCCTTTTTACACCGAACCCGGACCGAGAACTCTTTTGTGAAGGGAGAATTTAGGAGAGAGGAGAGATGAGAGTGATGTGGGGATTAAATATGGGAGTTTTGGGATTTGGAGGTGTTAGAAATGGTTAGGTGGGAATTTGGGTAATGGGGGATGTATTTGAAATAATAGGTTTTTTATTAAAAGGGGGGGTCCGGGTCGGGTCTCCAGAAACCCAAATTTGGACCACAAAACCCCGTCTACGGGATGTGGGTCGACCTACTAACCGTAGGTCACTTTTATAGTTAGAATTTTGAGGACTTATCTGGGGTCTACGGACAACATTCATGGTCCGTGGATGGACCCACAGACCGCCGATGGGGTCCGTAGACCTCTGCATAACTTGTTTTCTGCAGATTCAGTTGTTCGTCCCTGCTCTAGAATCATGAGGTCTTTGTTTTTACATTTTTTGGACACTTTTTAGACACGGACCGTATTCTATATCTAGGCAACACTAAAACAAAAATAAAACACCAATCTAAAGAGTTACAAAAATTAAAACAAAAGAGGAAAACTCCTAAATTGAAAACAAAAACCTATAATTGGATAGAATGTACATCTTGGGTTGCCTCCCAAGAAACGCTTGATTTAACATCGCAGCATGGCGCAGGCCCCTTGATTACTCAGACTTCATCAAAGTAATAGGCCTCAATAACTTCTTGCACACTCTCGTCTTTCCCCATGTAGACCTTGATCCTTTGCCCGTTCACCTTGAACCTTGTTCCCTCCTTGTTCTCGATCTCGATCGCTCCATGTGGGAACACTTGAGTGACTATGAATGGCCCGGTTCACTTGGACTTGAGCTTGCCAGGAAACAAGCGCAACCTTGAGTTGAATAGAAGCACCAGATCGCCCACATCAAATTCACGCTTTTTAATCTTTTGATCATGATACTTCTTGATCTTCTCCTTATACAAAGCTGAACTTTCATAAGCTTTTAGGTGAAACTCATCATGGTTATTCATGTCATTCACTCTTTGACTCGATGCGGCGCCCCAATCCAAATTCAACTTCTTTAACGCCCACATAACCTTATGGTCTAGCTTTACCGGTAGATTGGCTTCCCATATACAAGTTGGTAGGTGGACATACCTATGGGAGACTTGAATCCAGTGCGATAGGCCCATAGAGTATTATCAAGCCTCCTTGACCAATCGGTTCTATTTGCATTCACAGTCTTAGCAAGGGTTTTCTGTATCTCTCTATTGGACACTTTAACTTGCCCACTAGACTGCGAATGTAAGGAGTGGCTACATTGTGGCGGACTCCATATTTCTCTAGCAACGCCTTGAACAACTTATTACAAAAGTGGGAACCTCCATCGCTGATAATTACCCTAGATGTACCAAATCTGGAGAATATATTCTTTTTCAGGAATGCGGTGACACTTTTACCTTCATTGTTTGAAAGCGCAATTGCTTCCATCCATTTCGACACATAATCAACCGCAACAAGAATACACTTCATCCCATGTGAACTCACAAATGGACCCATGAAATCAAGGCCCCATACATCAAACAACTCAATCAACAAGATCGAATTCATATGTAGCTCTTACTTCTTTGAAATTCCTCCTTCTCTTTGGCAACAATCACAAGACTTGAAGAAATCATGAGAATCTTGGTGGATGGTAGGCTAGTAATACCCACACTGCAAATTTTTATGTGCAGTCCGTATACCACTATGATGCCTACCAACAGGCGAAGAATGACACTCCTCTAGTATACTCATCATCTCAACCTCAGGCACACGACGAATAATCCCATCAGCACAAATACGGAACAAGTAAGGCTCATCCCAAAAGAACTTCTTCACATCATGCATAAACTTTTTTCTTTAGTAAAAGGATAATTCCGATGGAACTAGATCACTTGCCAAGTAGATAGCAAAGTCTGCGAGCCAAGGAATAACATCATGGGAAGCATCCAATACATGTTCGTCTGGAAAAACATCATTAATTTCAACCCCATCTCCTAGCTTGAGCATAACTTCTTCCTCTAATCTGGATAAGTGGTCGGCAACTTGATTTTCCGTCCCCTTTATATCTTTCACCTCAAAATCAAACTCTTGCAGCAGCAACACCCTTCTAATTAACCTTGGTTTTGCATCCTTTTTAGCCATCAGATACCTCAATGCAGAGTGGTCAGTATGCACTATGACCTTAGTACCAAGCAAGTAGGACCGAAATTTCTCGAATGTGAAAACCACAGCAAGTAGTTTATGTCCAGTCAATGTATAGTTCTTTTGAGCCACATTTAGAGCTTTGTTGGCATAGTAAATAGGATGAAGAATGTTCTCTCGCCTCTGTCCCAGTACCACACCAAGCGCCACTCAACTCGCATCACTCATCACTTCAAACGATTGCCCCAAATCCGGTGAAATAATGATAGGTGCGGAAACTAGCTTTGCTTTCAACTCTCCAAATGCTTTCAGACAAGCATCATCAAAATCAAACTTACACTCCTTTTCGAGCAATTCGCACAACGGGTGTGCAATTTTTGAGAAGTCTATTATAAACAAACTATAAAAGACTGCATGCCCAAGAAAACATCTAACACCTTTAACAAAGATAGGTGGTGGAAGCTTTTCTATTACCTCGATTTTTGCTCTATCAACCTCAATACCTTTCTTAGAAATCTGATGCCCAAGAACTATCCCTTCTTTCACCATGAAGTGGCACTTTTTCCAATTGAGCACACAATTGCACTCTTCACACCGTTTAAGTACCTCGGCCAAATGATCCAAACAACCATCGAATGAGTCACCTACCATAGAGAAATCATCCATAAATACCTCAGTAGTGTCCTCCACAATATCAGAAAATATCGACATCATGCAACGCTAGAAGTTCGCTGGAGCATTACACAACCCAAATGACATCCGTTTGAAGGCGAAAGTCCCATAAGGGCAAGTGAATGTGGTCTTCTTATGGTCTTCCGGAGTAATGGAGATCTGATTGTAGCCCAAATAACCGTCAAGAAAAAAATACCAACCCTTACCAGCAAGGCGGTCCGACATCTAATTCATGAACGACATAGGGAAGTGGTCCTTTTTTGTCCAAGCATTTAATTTCCGGTAGTCCATGCATACTCTCCATCCAATCACGAGCCGCATCAGAACAAGCTCATTTTTTTTGCATTAGGAACCACATTAATCCCACCTTTCTTGGGCATATACTGAACATTATAAACCCAACTACTATCTGCGGTGGGATAATTGACTCCTGCATCCAACCACTTGATAATTTCCTTTTTCACTACCTCTTGCATAGGTGGGTTTAGTCTCATTTCGTACACAATACTAGGCTTGTGATCCAGAATGAGTTGGATTTTATGAGAACAAATGCCAGGAGGAATCCCAATAATGTCCACAACAGTCTATCCAATCACCCTCTTGAATCTCTTCAACACAAAAACCAATGTCTCAACTTGCACCACATTCAAATCTGCCGCAATGATGATCGGTAAAGTACCATCTCTCCCAAAAATTACATACCTCAAATGTGATGGTAGAGCCTTAAGCTCCAATTTCAGAGCCTCTTCAACAGACAGTTTTGCCGGTGGAGAGTCGAGATTCTTCATATCTAACTCTAGTTTCTTTAGTTTGGAATAGAATTCAAATCTATCAAGTGCGGCAACCAATTCATCATATTCTTTAATACCATCACCCTCAAAATTCATCATTACCGCTGCCAGTGCATCAACACCCAACGTCTCTTCAATGGACACATCAGAACCAGGCTCCACAATATGATTAACCACTGACACTAACTTGAGATCTCTTTCTAGCTTCATGGACCTACAGATATTAAAAGTTAGCTCTTCACTATTCAATTGGAACTTCATCTGCCCTCTCCCCATATTGATCAAGGAGAGCCCAGTAGCAAGGAATGGTCTCCCAAGGATGATGGGAACCTCAAAATCAACCTCACAATTAAGTATCACAAAATCTGCTGAAAAGATAAATGACTCCACTTTCACAAGTACATCTTGGGGAACACCAATGGGCCTCTTCACAGTTCTATCGGCCATGAGTAATCGCATCGCAGTCAGTTTTGGAGCCCCTAAACCCAACTTCTTGTAAGCATACTTTGGCATCAGATTAATACTACCACCCAAATCACACAACGCCTTAGCAAAATGCAACAACTCGATGGTACATGGGATAGTGAAAGCACCAGGATCCTTCTAATAAAAGGATATCCTGTCTCATATACTCCAACAATTCATCCCTCTGATGGAACAAATTAGACTCATTCACATTATTATGTTGTATGGAACTTTTACGCCCTAATTGCGGGCAGAGATTTTGAGCTATGTCATCGAGCCGGCCAGTGACCTAGTAGCAATAGAACGACAATGTTCCAACCTATTATCATCTTCAAAAATGATGGCCCTCTTCTTAGTCACCAAATCTTTCATGAACTTCGCATACCTAGGCATTTGTTCCAAGGCTTTTATGAACGGAACATTGATTGACAGCTATTTTAATATAGTTATAAACCTATGGTACTTTCCTTCTTCATTCTTCTTTACCAACCTCTGTGGGAATCGAGGTGGAGATCTAGGCATGTGAACAACTTTTTGGGTTATCTCCGCTTCCTTCTCTGTAGCATTTTTGGACTCTCCAGTAACCTCAGTCTCATCATCATCTTTTTCAACCACAATTTCAACCTCAGATGGCATAGGTGGATCAATGGTCTGTTTACCCTCTCGAGTAGTGATTGCCATACAATGCTCATCATTCTTTGGATTTTGGATGGTGTTGCTAGGAAGTGTGCCAGGATGACGTGGGTTCACTGTAGTGGACAACTCATTCATCTACTACTCAAGTTGCTTGATCAACACTGCATAGGCATTAACTTTTTGACCAATTCTAGACAAGTCATTCCACATCTCCTTCACATTCTCATCAGTTAAATCTAGCCTCTTCATCATCTTCTACATCATATCTTCAATCCGTGACATACTACCCCAAGCTTTCCTATTGCCAGATTCCCAATTTGCAGGAGGAACATAAGGACCAACCCTATTGTTTCTGTTGTCATAGTTGTTTCGGTTGTAGTTGTTGTCGTGATTGTAGTTCCCATCTCGAATATATTGACCCTCTCGATTGTAGTTGCCATAGTTCCGACCTTGGTTTCCTTACCCTTGGCGCCAATTATCCGAGTTGGAACCTTGGGCATTGGCTCAGAAGCCCCTCGTCTGATCATTCACCAAGTATGCATCCTTTTCATAGTAGTAGTCCTCAACTAGTGGTGGTGGATTCCTAGTCAAATAATTCACAGCATTTACCTTTTCTGGACCTCCGCTTACATGCTTCAATACCAACCCAAGTTCTGTCCTTATCTGAGACACTCCTCACGAATGTCATCGGTAGATTGACTAGGTGCAAATTGAACTGCAAAAGTTCTTCTTCTAGTGTCTGACTTTCGAGTGCTCCATGCTTTATTGTTTCATGAAATCTTCTCCAGTTTCTCAGCGATCTCCTCAGAAGTGCACTCACCATATGATCCTCCAGAAATAGTTACCATTGTCATCCTGGCCTCTATAGAAATACTCCTTCAGTGACTCATCATCAATACGGTGATTCAGAACACTTCTTATGAATGCAGTGAACCTATCCCATGAACTACTCACAGACTCTCCAGGTAGTTCCATGAAGTTATTAAGTTTATCTTTGTGGTTCAGCTTCTTTGACAACGGGAAGTACTTGTCCATGAACACCTTGTGCAATTGGTCCCATGTATGAATTGAGTTGAATGGAAGCTCAGAAAACCAGATCGCAGCATCTCCTGTCAATGATAGAGGGAAGACTATAAACCTTATGACGTCGATATCCAACTCTGGTCTCCCCACACAACTCTTACAAACACTCCTCAACTTGTCCATATGCCCATGCGGATCTTCCGAAGCCATACCATCAAACAAACCCCTCGCTGTAAGCATCTGCATCAAACTGCTAGTTACCATGAATATATGCCACGGAGGTAGTGGAGGGCGAACAATGGATCCTTTTGATTCACCTGCGTTAAACTCGACTCTATAGTTATCACACAGTCTTGGTTCTGGTGGGTTTTTCACCTTCAATGCATCCCCCAGTAGATTACCACCATGATCCTGAGCGTTCTCATTAACAACCCCATGAGGCTGCAACTCAACTCCATCACCTTGATTTCCTCCAATTTGATTGACTTGAACCCCTTGATTAGTCATCTTTCGCAAAGTTTTTCTCAACTCTGGATCATATGGGGTCAATAGTCCTCCTCGACTCTGTGTACTTGGCATACACTAGAGTAGAAACCTGTAGAAAACAAAAACAAAAGTAAACGTAAAATTAGGAAATAATTGACTAAAGCTCAATAATGGAGTTAAACTTAATCTAGAAGCCTTATTCCCCGACAGTGACGCCAAAAGTTGATACACTCAAATTACACTTCCCTAAAGAATAATAAGCGATCGTTGTCAAATAAAGAGCCCAACTTATAGGTTGGGGTCGGTCCCACGAGAAATATGGTTTAGACTTAAACTTAACTCACTATTATATTCATTTAGTCAACTTATTTCCGAGACAAGTAAGTAAAAGGGGCGGGGGGTTGTTGATGTGAGGCTAAAAATACATATTCTTAATCATTATTTCCTCACATTTATTATTTATATTTGTCCTTTTTAAGCATGAATTTTATGGATTGTACTAAATTGTGTATTTTATGTGTAGGATTAAATTGGTGAAAAAATGAAGAAGTTTGGAGCTAAAATGAATTAAAGATGAAAGGTTGAAGAAGGAAATCAAGCAGACAGCTTAATGGATTAAATTTAATAAAATAATATATTTATATATAAAAGGAAATGGCGGCTGCAAATTGTGGAATTTCAACTTTACGTTTGCTTCTTGCTGCTGCCACGTGGCAGCAAGTGAATTGTGCAGAATTATGTTGAGGCGGCGGTATTACTGTTCACGCGGCGAAAAAGAAAAAGGAATCCAATTCCTTTTGGTTTTGGATTCCTAATTTAATTTGGACTCAATTATTTTATTTAGGGTTTCCTACATCTATAAATAGTGTACAGAAATAATTAGGAGGGAGGCCAAGAACCAAGATACAAGACACAATATAAATTTTCTTCTAGCTTAGGAACTTTGGAAGAGCCGCCGTGGAGGCCGGAGAATTGTGGTTTATTCTTTCTTCTCCTTTATTATTTATTTGTATTCGTGATTAATAAAAGATAGTTTAGCTATT
>JAJOOH010008955.1:0-24469 GCA_029582605.1 Solanum gracilifrons
TACTTTGTTAATATATTTTTAGTTAGTTTATAGTTTTCAATGTTTATATATTTTATTTCAAATTTGGGCTTGTAAAATTTGTAAATATTTTATTTTGTATTAAGATCCGATGTTACAATTATATTGTTATAGGTTTTCAAATTCGAAGTTAACAATTTACTTTGTAAATATTTCGTTTTGTATTCAATTTGATTGTATCCTTTAATCTTATTAATTTAACATAATCAACGTTGATATTTCAAAAATATATATTTTGTACTCATGTGAATTTTACCGTTTTTATAAAAATTTCTATTCATTTAACATTTCTTAAGTTTAGCTTATCACACAGGTAAGTGAAAATACATTTGATCTCTTTTTCAAACATCGTATAGTTGTGAAAAACCGAAAGAACCGACTAAAACCGAAACCAAAAAAACCGACTTTGCGTGGTATCATTTGGTTTTTAGATTTAATAAACCGACATAATTGGTTTAGGTTTTTTTTAATAAAAAACCAAACCAAACCGACCTATGTACATCCCTAGGTTTTAAACCCCCAAATTACCCACTCCAAATCATTCTTCAAAATTTCCAAATTCCCTCCAAGTTCTTCCCCAAATTTCTCTCTCTAAAGCTAAGAAAAAAGAATCTAGTGTTTCAAGATCAAGACTCCAATTCACCATTTTTCTTGGTCTTAAAGAAGCAAGGTATGTTAGTATTCATTTATGGAGTCCTTTCCTCCATAGGGTTCTTAAATTCTTTTATTTTAAAAAGCTAGATTACCCAATCAAAGTTAGGGTTTTATTCATTGTTCATAGGTTCTTTCCAATCATAATCAAATTGATTGTTTTCTATCTATTTATGCATGAATTGGAGTAATTGCATGTTTTTGAGTTAAATGCATATGAACCCATGCATGCCCCATGAATTTTAGACTATGAGCATGTGATTAAGTTTATGAACTATGAATTATGAATTTATGAAGATATGCATGTCCTTTCTATGGAATTGATATGAATGATTGAGGTTGCTTTGAGAGTAAAGCATTGATGTTGTTATTGTGAAAGGTTATTCTCACATGAATGATTCATAGGTTTGAAAGGTTTTCTCAATTAAATTTGAATCAAGATTTAGGAGCTATTCTAAATGAACTCTAGCTTGGATTGATTACTTAATTGTGCCTTTCCGTGGATAATAAGATGGATATAATTAATGACTATTTAGTGGAATTTATTATTAGCACCGAGTGGACTAGCGGTGATTACCCATGTCCCAAAACTACGTGTCATCATAGGTTGTCTTAGATAGACATTAGCTAGTGGATCCACTTTAGCTCAAGTTTATGGTTCTTACCTTACCAAGTAAGCATATCTCTCTTCGGTGTGGGATAGAAACGGAATTCCATGTTATAACCCACATGGTTTATGTCGGTTAATGACAAACTTCCCACATTAATGAACTAAGGTTACTTTCTAAAAGTATATCACATGTGTTTTAAAGGTGTTTAGCTTGCATTAGTGACCATTATTATGACTGATGTTTCCTAATTTATAATTTTATGATTTAGCTTGGTCATTGCATGTCATGTAAAGCCTTTTTTTGCATGATTTCATAACTCTTATACATTGCTATCATAAGTGGTACATACCATGTATTAATGTACATTTTTATCTACATTATTTCACTAATATAGGGTCTGACGCTCCTATTCCGCTCACTCGTGGCTAGTTGATACTTTTGAGCTTTCGACAATTGGTGAGTCCTCATGTTTCAAAGACCAAGACACTTTTATTATTTTATGTCATTTTCGTTTTAGACTTGTATGTGATGTATCAATTGCGTCCCAATCACTTTCCTTATGATGTACTAGATGTCTCTAAGACTTATGTTAGACTTTCGCTTTTGTCGACTCTTTATGATATAAGACTGTCTTTTGAATTCTTTAAATTTTACTCTCTTGTACGATGTATGCTAAGTGGATTGTGTAGGGCCTCTCGGGGTCCAATACGCCATGTTATGCCTAGGGTATACTTTGGGTCATGACATGGTAGTTGTGTGTTGGTGTTTTTAGCACATTGAAAAAGAATTATACTTTATCATACAATGAAAGTATTTTAAAATAACTTGCATACTATTTTACATATTTCTTTCTTTAATCGCATGTATTAAGTTATCATAATTCAATTAATCAGTTTAAGAACATGTCCCCGCTTTTCGGTTTAAAATCGTATTTTTCTATCATTTTGTTGACTTTAGCTCATTCTAACATCAGAGTTGTTCATTTAGCTCAACATGTTGAGTTTTAGCTTGTTGTTTCACTCAACTATTTTATATACCGTACATTTCATTTACTAATATTATTTGGCGCTGCATCTTTTAATGATGTTGTTAGTTATGGTATAAATAGATAGAGACGATATGAGAATATTCTCTAATCCCGTTAATTAAGAATTTAGGAGATTGTGATATTCCCTAATCCCTTTAATTAAAAATTTTAGAGATTGTGCATAATATTTTATAAATTTCTTTCTTTATTTACATTATATGTAACAACTCTTTAATCCCACAACTTGAGGGAATAAACAACAATTTTATTCTTAATATCTCTTCTTCTTCTAATTTCTCATGGTATCATAGTTATTCTCTCATAATGTTTTCTTCTTTTAGTAACATAAACTAAACCATATCAGGAAACTGTCTCACCTTTCTCTTTCGTCTAAATAATTATTATGTTTCTTATATCTGGTTGTTTACTTCTTTTTTTATGTGAAAGGCTTCTACTTCTATGCTTTGTCATTTCTTCTTATTTGTGAAAAAAAAAATGACTCCTAGCCAAACTAATAATCTAACTATTGAAAATCTGATTGTAAAGTCAATTATTTCCTCTGCTCCATCATTTGCAATTAGTACAATAAAGTTAGATGGTAGTTGTAATTACACCTCTTGGAAAACCTCTTTAGAATTGTGGTTTATATGTCAAGAATTTGAAGATCACTTGCTCAAAACATTAGTAATATTGGACAAGCTGATAGACGTACTTGGGTCAAAACTGATGCACAGTTGTGTCGTTGTCTGTGGAATTCACTTGATCCTAGGTTGTTAAATTTGTTTCAGTCTTGTAAGACTTGTTACAAAGTGTGGAACAAAGACAAAACTTTGTATACAAATGATATAAAACTCATCTACAAAGTTGTGTCAATTATTGTTCATCTACAACAAAATCAACAAGACATGGCAAGCTATTTGGGTTAGGTAAAATATTAAAAGAATAAATTTGATCCTCTTATGCTTCTACTGACAAATTGTATGATCAGGAGACACAAAGAGACAAGTTCTTTATGGTCTTGTCTTTGATTGGGTTGCGAGCGGACCCAACTCAGTTCGTAATGACCAAATCTTTTCTAGCCCATTTGTTCCTACCTTGGAAGAAGTATTTGCAATATTGTTGTGCATCACTTACCACCATAGGTAAATTCTTATGATGTGTCTATTATGGCTGTCCAAACTAACAATTTTCAAGTTGAATACAGAAAAGAAAAATGGAGGAACAATAAACATTGCACTTATTTTAATAAAGGAGGACATGTTATAGAGGAATGTCAACTTCTACATAGTAAGCCTCCACACAACAATGATCATCCTCGACACACAAAAAATGTGGTTCATAACAGAGATGGTATTCTTCCTACGCCTCATGTGAAGGATGGATAATCTCAATCTATCACTTTAACTAGAGCTGACTATAATGATTACCTTCAGTACCAAACATCAAAGCATTAATCATCAACTATTTGTACAGTAGAATTTGATAACTCCTTTGCTTAAGTCGCAAAGTCTTCATTTCAGGGACAATGGATTCTTGATTCTGGGGTTTTTATTATATTTCTAGTAACAAAAACACTTTTTCTACTCTTACTTGTTGGCAAACTCAACTATCTTACAATCACGCAACCGCACATCTCATTTGTTGTTAGTGTAGTTAGCCAGTTTTTACAATCACGTTGTGATAGTCACTGAAATGTAGTGAGCCACGGAGGCCAACCACGGCCCATGGACTGAACCATGGACCGTAGGATGGTTTGTGAGTTGGCCACCCTGCCAGGTGAATTACAGTCCAGGACCACGACTCGACCTACGAACCGAAGGTCATATTACAGTTTGTGGTCATGGTCCATGGATCACTGTCCAAAAGTGTGGTTTCTGATGACTAACCACGGTCCACCATGACGGGCCGTGGGTCAAACCATGGTCCGTCGACTGGGTTCATTGGTGGTCAGCTGTCAGTTATTTTCAAAGGCAGTTGGGTATTTTTCTAATTAATTAGTTCCTACACTACGTCGTTTTACCATTCACTAAAACCCCTATATAAGCTTTTTCAACCCCCCATATTAACCCATTTACTTCATTCTTCCAAATTCACAAAAGAAGAGTTCTCCAAATATTTCTCTCTAAGAAACTTGAAGACGAAGAAGAAGATTCAACCTAGGGTTTCAAGTCAAGGTCTCAATTCCTCCATTGAAGGCTAGCTTTTGGATTCAAGGTATGATAGTTTTAATCCATGGATTCCTTCCATTCATGGAGTTCCCGAATTCCTCTATTTCTAAAAGTAGAATTCCCCAATTGAATTAGGGTTTTCTTCAATTATCATGGGTTCCTTTCATAATTGATTTAAATGATTGAATTATGATCTCTTATGCATGAATTGATGAAATACTATGATTTTATGATGATTTCCCCATTAACCTATGTAATCCCCATGTTTTCAAGTTATGAATCATATGATGTGGGATTTTGATCTTCAAGGAAGAGTTTTATGAAATTGAGCATGTATTGCAAGATTTACATGATTTTATGATGAAATTCATATCTAACCCATGTTTTCTAAGCATTGATTATTGAAACTGGGTTTGAGCCTCAACGGGTAAATTATGGATGTATGCATTTTCTTATGAAATCTATGCAAATGTTTTAAGGGTGCTTTGAGAGTAAAGTACCAATGATGATGTTGTTTAATAGCATGATGTGAAAGGTTTCTCACATAGAAAATATTCTTAGGTTGAAAGGCTTTCTCACCTAATTGAATTAAAAGAGTAAAAGCTATCCTAATGAACTAGCTTGGATTGGTTGTCTAAGGGAACCTTTCCATGAATAATAAAGTCAAGTAAGAAATGACTATTCCCTGGGATTTACGCTTAGAGGATATTGATGATGAGATGGAAGCTCTTCCGTAGTAGAGGCTGTATTTCTAGAGGCAATCTAATGAGATGGAGACTCCCTCGTTAGTAGAGGTCGGGTTTCTAGTAGAAATCTCCTTATCCCATAATTGTGCGGCCCCATAGGTTGATTCACTAGTGGATCCACTTAAGCTAAAAGTTCATGGTTCAACCATGTCAAGTAGGACAACCCTTTTCGGTGTCAGAGACATTGGGGGATCATGTTATAGATCACATGGTCTCTATGTCGGTTAAGGTTAATTCCCACAAGTAATAATGAACTAAGGTTACTTCAAGAAGTATCGCATATGTGTTCAAAGGTTTTAAAGATGAAGTTATCTTGCATTGACCATAATGTTATGACTTGTGTTTTCTAACTCCGTTATATCATGTTTTAGTTTGGTCAATTGCATGTCATGAAATGAAATGTCCATTTTTGCATGATTTAAATGTTTTATGCATGGCTATCATACTTGGTACATTATTTTTGTACTAACGCATACTCTTGCCTACATTTACCCAAATGTAGGGTCATGAAGTCAAGGTACTCAGTTTCGTGGCTAGTGGTTGAGTTTAAGATTTTTGAGCTTTGGTGAGTCCTCATGCTTCGAGGGTGGAGTTTTATTGTTTCACTTTATTTCATGTATTTTCTCTTTTGGACATGATGTATGGGCTAGGCCCAATTTCATTCTATTGTATTAGATGGCTATGATGAGACAAGTGTATTAGACTTCCGCTATGCTTTTATAAAATCTTTTGGACTTGAACTATTATTTTACTCCTATTGTTCTATTTTTTTATGTTATGAGACATAAGTGGCTTATATGGAGCCCTTCGAGGTTTGATACGACATGTTACATCTAGGAGATACCCCTGAGTCGTGACAAACTTGGTAATCAGAGCACAAGGTTTAGAATGGTCCTAGGATGTCTCATAAGCCATGTCTAGTAGAGTCTTCTTCATGAGTGTGAAGCGTGCCATATTTATGAATGAGAGGCTAAAAGATGATTAGAAAACTCCACTTTTTTCATTAATCTTAAGTCGTGCGATTGAATTTAACTCTATAAGGTCTCTCTCCTAATCCTTATCCTATGATCTTTAGGATATGGCTTCACGAAGAGCTTATACTATAAGGAATGCAAGGGAAAATGTGGAACAAGAAGCTCTTCCCCAAGCTCCTCAAGTTCTAGTCGATCATTTGGCCGAACAAGTTTCTAATGCGGAGTTTAGGGTTGTTTTTCAAGTATTGTCTCAAGCCATGACGGCCCAAGCCAATAGGGAGGTAGTGGTTCCCGTGAACCCAAATATGGGCACGGTGGCTTCAAGAGTGAGGGACTTTACAAGGATGAATCCTCCGCAGTTTCATGGTTCTAAAGTTGAGGAAGATCCTCAAGAGTCTATCGATGAGGTCTATAAGGTTTTGATCATCATGGGAGTTACACCGGTGGAAAAGGTGGAGTTAGCCTCTTATCAACTAAAGGGTGTGGCTCAAATATGGTATAACCAATGGAAGGAAGGGAGACTAAAAGATGTGGGTCCTCTTGATTTGGAGAAGCTTAAGACCACTTTTCATGAAAGGTTTTTCCCCTTGAGATGAGGGAGGCCAAGGTGCTTGAGTTTATTAACCTTCGACAAGGAAGTATGAGTGTTAGGGAATATGCTCCAAAGTTCACACAATTGTCTAAGTATGCTCCATCTATGGTTGCGGATTCAAGGGCTAAGATGAATAAGCTTGTTTCAGGTGTGTCCGAAATGGTGGTTAAAAAGTGCCGAACCGCTATGCTCATTAATTACATGGACATCTCTCGTCTCATGGTGCATGCACAACAAATTGAGAAGGAGAAACTCAAGGAAAAGTTTAGAGAAGTAAAAAAGGCTAAGATCGAAGATGGAAATTTCTCTAATGCAAGGTCCGATGGACAAGGTCGTCCTACATTCCGACAAAGGTTTTCCAATCAAGGTTCATCCAACGCTCCTCCTAAGTTCAACCAAGATAGGGTTTCTAACACTAAGCCAGAAGGAGGTAATGGTAGTGGATCTTCATTTCCTAGGTCTAATTGCACTAAGTATGGAAGGAAGCATGAGGGTAAGTATCTAGCCGGTACGGATGGTTGCTTTAGTTGTGGTAAGAGTGGTCACAAAATAAGGGATTGCCTGATGTTTACGACTAAAGGAAGAGAGGGAAAGCAAGCTACTACTAGTGGTGCGGATCCTAATTTTCCTAAGCAAAACTGTTTCTATGCACTTCAGACTCGAGGTGAACAAGAGAGTTCTCCCGATGTGGTTACCGATATGTTGAAAGTTTTCAACTTGATGTTTATGGTTTACTTGATCCCGGTGCTACCTTGTCTTTTGTGACGCCATATGTAGCTATGAGGTTTGATGTTCTTCCGAATGTGTTGTTAAATCTTTTTTTTGTCTCTACTCCTGTTAGTGATTCTATTGTGGCTAAGATGGTCTATAGAAAGTGTCTCATTTCCTTGTCCCATAGAGTGACTCTTGTTGACTTGGTATAGCTTGATATGCTAGATTTTTATGTTATCTTGGGTATGGATTGGATGCACTCATGTTATGCTTATATTGATTGTAGAACTCGTGTAGTCAAGTTTCAGTTCCCGAATGAGCCTATCCTAAAGTGGAAGGGGGAAAATTTTATGCCTAAGGGTAAGTTTGTCTCTTATCTTAAAGTTAGAAATATGATTTCTAAGGGTTGATTTTACTATCTAGTAAGGGTGAGGGATGCAGATTCTAAAACCCCTTATCTCGAGTCGGCCCCCATTGTAAATGAGTTTCTAGAAGTGTTTCTAGATGACTTACACGGTATTCCTCCCGAGCAGGAAATAGACTTCGATAATGACCTTCTCACAGATACGCAGCTTATCTCTATTCCTCCTTATTGTATAGCTCTGGCAGAACTTAAGGAGTTGAAAGAACGGTTGAAAGATTTGTTGGAAAAGGGTTTCATCCAATCGAGTATCTCTACATCGGGTGCTCCAATTTTGTTCGTTAGAAAGAAAGATGGTTCTCTTCATATGTGTATCGATTATCGACAGTTGAACAAGGTGACTATTAAGAATAAGTATCTTCTTACAAGGATAGATGATTTGTTTGACCAACTTCAAGGAGCAAGTTTTTTCTCTAAGATTGATCTCCAATCGGGTTATCACCAATTGAGGGTGAAGGAAGATGACATTCCAAAGACGGATTTTTGAAATCGGTATGGTCATTATGAGTTTTTGGTAATGTCATTTGGGTTGACTAAAGCTTCGGTGGCATTTATGGATTTGATTAATAGAGTGTTTAGACAATACCTTGACATATTTGTGATTGTGTTCATTGATGGTATTTTGATCTACTCAAGGAGTGACTATGAGCATATTGATCATTTGAGGATCGTGTTGCAAATTCTGAAGGACCAACAACTTTTTGCAAAGTTTAGCAAATATGAATTTTGGTTAAGGTTCGTAGCTTTCCTTGGTCACATTGTTTCGAGCAAGGGTATTGAGGTAGATCCTAAGAAGACGGTTGCGGTCAGAGTTGGACTAGACGTCTAACTCCTTCACATATTAGAAGTTTCTTGGGTTAAGCCGGTTACTATAGAAGGTTTGTTGAGGGATTCTCTTCAATTGTCTCTCCTTTGACGGCTTTGACTCAAAAGAAGGCTAAGTTCATACAGTCTGAAGCGTATGAAAAGCGTTTCCAAGAGTTTAAGGATAGACTTACTTCCACTCTGGTGTTGACCTTATCGGAAGGGACATATGGTTTTGTGGTTTAATGTGATGCCTCAAGAATTGGGTCAGGGTGCTTATGCAAAATGGAAAAGTTATTGCCTATGCCTCAAGGCAACTTAAGATACATGAAAATAATTATCCTACACATGACCTTGAATTAGCGGCGGTCATTTTTGCCTTAAAGATTTGGAGACATTATTTTTATGGAGTACATGTAGATGTGTTTACCAATCACAAGAGTTTGCAATATGTATTTAATCAGAAAGATCTAAATCTACGCCAAAGAAGGTGGCTTGAATTATTGAAAGATTATGAAATGAGTGTTCTTTATCACCCCGGTAAAGCTAATGTGGTAGTGGATCCTCTTAGTCAGTTATATATGGGTAGTGTTGCTCATATTGAAGAAGGAAAGAAAGAGTTGGTTTGAGATGTTCGCTTGATTAGGTGTTCAACTAGTGGACTCCACCAAGGGTGGTGTTATGGTTCACATTGGTTCTGAATCATCTTTTGTGGTGGATGTCAAAGCCAAGCAAGGTCTTGATCCAATTCTGGTGGAATTGAAAGAGGCGGTGCTTAAGAAACTCCGTTGAGGTTTTCTTCCAATAGGGAGATGGTGTGCTTATATACCAAGGTCGTTTATGTGTTCCAAATGTAGATGACTTTAGGGAACATATTTTAACAGAAGCCCATAGTTCGCGATATTCCATTCAGCTGGGAGCCACCAAGATGTATCGTGATCTACGAAAGGTATATTGGTGGAATGGGATGAAGAAGGATATTTGCGGGATTTGTGGCTAAGTGTCCAAATTGCCAATAAGTGAAAGTTGAGCATCAGAAACTGGGAGGTTTGTCCAAAGACATTAGAAAACCTACTTGGAAGTGAGAAGACTTGAATATGGACTTTATAGTTGGTTTGCCACACACCCGACGACAACATGATTCGATTTGGGTAATAGTAGATCGGATGACGAAATATGCGCATTTCCTTTCTGTCAAGGTTTCCAACTCGGCGGAGGACTATGCCAAGTTGTATTTGAGAGAAATGGTAAGGTTGCATAGAGTGCCTTTGTCCATCATTCTGATCGTGGCACCCAATTCACTTCTCAGTTTTGGAAGTCATTCCAAAAGGGTCTTGGCACTAAAGTTAAGCTTAGCACGACTTTTCACCCCCAAACTAATGGGAAAGCGTAGCGTATGATTGAAACTTTGTAGGACTTGTTAAGGGATTGTGTGATCAATTTTAAGACCATTTTCCATTGATAGAGTTTGCTTACAACAACAGTTATCACTCAAGTATCGATATGGCTCAATTTGAGGCCCTATATGGTAGGAAGTGTAGATCTCCTATAGGTTGGTTTGAGGTGGGTGAAGTTTCCCTAATAGGTCCTGAATTGGTACATGAGGCCATAGAGAAATTTTGACTTATAAGGAAAAAGTTGAAAATGGCTTAAAGTCGGCAAAAGTCTTATGCCGATGTGAGAAGAATGGATCTAGAGTTTGATGTTAATGATTGGGTTTACTTGAAAATGTCACCCATGAAGGGTGTAATGAGGTTTGGGAAGAAGAGGGAGCTTAGTCCCTGGTATGTAGGCCCATATCAGATTTTGAGGCGTCTTAGTAAGGTTGCTTATGAGTTAGACTTTCCAAATGAGTTGGCAGCAGTGCATCCTGTTTTGCATGTCTCTATGCTTAAGAAGTGTGTTGGGGATCCGACATCCATAGTTTCCCTAGAAGGGTTGGGAGTTGATGAAAGTCTTTCTTATGAGAAAGTCTTGGTTGAGATTCTACACCGGCAAGTCAAGAAGTTGAGAAACAAGGAAATAGCTTCCGTGAAAGTGTTGCGGAGGAATCAGTTAGTTGAGGGTGCTACTTGGGAGGACGAGGCCAATATGTTGTCCTGATATCCTCATATTTTTCCTTATACTCCTACTCTAGCTTGAGGTAATGAGTTCCCTTTGGTTTGACCATTGTTTTGGAGTCATGTGTTTTATGTGTTTTTATGATTTCCTTATGTGATACATGTTCATGAAAACTTGTGTTTTGAAAGAAAAATAGTTTATATGATTGATTTTCCTCATGTTGTTGTGCATTGAGTATGAGTTTCCTATAGAATTCATGAAATGAATTGATTAACATGCTTCAGCTACGTGTTTTGAGAGTAAATTGCATATGAGCTTCATGAGATTGTGTTGAGGATGCTTTTAGCGTGGAGAAGGTAGTTCTTCCTTGAACATGAGTAATGTTGAGATTTTATGCATATTGGGTTGCTAGATGTAGTTCCTACTTCCTTATGATGCATTTTGAGTATGATTAGCTTGGAGTTGATATTTCCTCCTTGTTTATGTGCATTGCATGCATAATGGGCTGGTAGAGTTAGATTCACCCCTCTTATGATGTTTTGAGAACGTTCTAGCTTGGAGTCAATAGTTCCTCCTTGGTTGTTGTAGGTTGGGTTGTTAGTTTCTCTCCTACTCATTTAGAACCAGCTTGAATCTCAATTGCGGATGAATGGTCCCAAGGGAGAGATATTGTAACACTCTGTATTCGAAAAAGAGAAATGAACCAAATTTTGGGAAGTTGCAGGTGCCAGCCACTGAGGCCAATCACGGCCCGTAGACTAAACCACGGACCGTAGGAGGGTCCGTGGGTTAGCCACCCTGCCATGTGAATTGAGGTCCAGGACCACGGCTTGACCTACGGACCGTAGGTTATACCATGGTTCGTGGTTAGGGTCCATGGTTCACTCGCCAAAAGTGTGGTTTCTAATGACCAACCACGATCCACCAGGACAGGTCGTGGGTCAAACAACGGTCCGTCGACTGGGTTCGTAAGTGGTCAGCTGTCAGTTTTTTTCCAAGGGTTGTTGGGTCTTTTCCTAATTAATTATTTCTTATACTACATCATTTTACCCTTCACTAAGACCCCTATATAAGCTTTTTCAATCCCCAAATTAACTCGTTTACTTCATTCTTCCAAATTCACAAAAGAAGAGTTCTCCAAATATTTCTCTCTCAAATGTTTTAAGGGCACTTTGAGAGTAAAGTACCAATGATAATATTGTGTTGTCAAAGGATATTCTCACTAAATATATAACAGCATGATGTGAACGATTTTCTCATATAGAAAGGATTCTTAAGTTGAAAGGCTTTCTCACCTAATTGAATCAAAAGAGTAAGAGCTATCCTAATTAACTAGCTTGGATTGGTTGTCCAAGGATACCTTTCAATGAATAATAAAGTCAAGTAAGAAATGACTATTCTCTGGGATCTATGCTTAGCACCGAGAGGATATTGATGATGAGATGAAAGCTCTCCTATAGTAAAGGTTGTGTTTCTAGAAGCAATCTCATAAGATGCAGACTCCCCAGTCAGGTTTCTAGTAACAATCTTCTTAATCCTTAACTATGTGCCCCCATAGGCTGATTAGCTAGTGGATCCACATAAGCTAGAAGTTCATGGTTCTACCTTGGCAAGTAGGAGAACCATTTTCGGTGGGGGAGACATTGGGGATCATGTTATATCTATCATGGTCTCTATGTCGGTTAAGTATGATTCCCCACAAATAATAATGAACTAAGGTTACTTCAAGAAGTATCGCATATGACTTCAAATAATTTAAAGATGAAGTTAGCTTGCATTGACCATGATATTATGACTTGTGTTTTCTAACTCCGTTATATCATGTTTTAGCTTGGTTGATTGCATGTCATGAAATGAAATGTCCCTTTTTGCATGATTTAAATGTTTTATGCATGGCTATCATACTTGGTACATTGTTTTTGTATTAACGTATACTATTGCCTACATTTCCCCAAATGTAGGGTCAGGTAGACAGGGTACTCAGTTTTGTGGCTAGTGGTTGAGTTTGAGATTTCCGATCTTTGGTGAGTCCTCATGCTTCGAGGACGGAGTTTTATTATTTCACTTGCTTTCATGTATTTTCTCTTTTGGACATGATGTATGGGCTAGGCCCAATTTCATTCTATTGTATTAGATGGCTATGATGAGATAAATGTATTAGACTTGCGCTATACTTTTATAAAATGTTTTGGACTTGGACTATTATTTTACTCTTATCGTTCTATTTCTTATGTAATGAGAGCTAAGTGGCTTGTATGGAGTCTTTCGGGGTTCTATACGCCATGTTACATCTATGAGGTACCCCTGGGTCGTGACACATGCAATATATCAAAAGCACTTCAAAATAAGGTTTATGTATGGAGAAAAGGGACACACTAACATTGTTGGATATTCTGATGCAGATTGGGCTAGATCTTCTTCAGATAGGTGGTCCACTTTAGGTTATTATGTTCTAATTGGAGGCAATTTCGTATCTTGGAAGAGTAAAAAAGTAAGTTGTCATAATTAGATCAAGAGCATAAGCAAAGTATCGAGCTATGACATTAGCTACGTGTGAGCTTATATGGTTATAACAACTTCTCCGAGAATTGAAGGTGGGAGGAGTTGAACCAATGGCATTGATTTGTGATAATTGAGTTGCACTACATATTGCTTCTAATGTCGTGTTTCATGAAAGAACAAAGCACATTGAAATAGATTATTTCTTCATTCGAGGGAAGATTGAGCAGGATACATCGCCACGAGTTTTGTCAACTCAAAAGATCAACTGACAAATATTTTCAAAAACTCATTTTGATGATCCATAATTGTCTATATTCATGGAAAACTAGGAGCATATGACTTATACGCTCCAGCTTAAGGGGGAGTGTTAATTATGGTATAATTAGATAGTGTAGATATGAAAATATTCTCTAATTTCTTTAGTTAAGCATTTAGGAGATATTCTCTAATCCCTTTAATTAAGCATTTAGGAGATTGTGCATAGTATATTATTAATTTCTTTCTTTAATTACATTATTTATAACAACTATTTAATCTCATCAACTTGAGGGTTTCGGCCACATCCACAATATAGAGTCGGGTCGTGATAATTACAAAGAAAAAAAGAAAAAAGAAATAAAAGTAAAAAATATATATAAAAAGTGAATTTCACTTATTTTCAAGTAAGGTCTAATATGATCGCTCCTTGATTGCGGAGAAACATATGAATTGTAACACTCCAAAAATTTCTAAGTTAAGACCCGAACTATTCTTCATGTACATATAAGGTCGTATTGGGTGATTCTTAAATTGCCCATATGTGTAAAGTTAAATTCTTTAGTGTGACAATGATTTTGGATATCAATTAAGGCTACTAGAATCTCCTAGCACAAAGTTGAGTTGAAAGTTTCCTTACAAATTAAGTTTTGATGTAAGATTCTAATTGGGTCAACTTCAAACAACCATATATGTTAGAATATAACGAGTTATGTGGTCCATAACCAATCAAATTAAAGTTATTTGAACCTTCTTTCCAATGCCACCAATTTCGCAACAATTCGAGGTTTGAGTAAAACGTTATGACCATTTTAATAACCTGATATAGTGCAGTGACGAATTAGCCGGCGAAAAAACATTAAAAAAGGTCTTTCTTGTCTTTTTACCTCTATGAAAACCCTAAGGGCCTGTTTAGAAGGACACCCTGGTAATTGGATTTGGTGTAATTGGTGTAATTACAATGTCTGTCCTATTTGGTTGGACAGGATAATTACTTGGTCAGCAGGTAATTGGTGTAATTGACAGGGGGTAATTACACTCTTCAATTCACAGGCAGAGGTTGTGAATTGTTGGTAATTACATGGTGTACTTACCAGCTGATTACTTTTTAATTTCTTTTTTTTTAATTCTATTTTTATTTTTTTGTTTTTAATTTTTTTCACTTCTATTATTTTAAGTTCTATTTTTATTTTTATTATTCTAAAAATTTCTAGAAGTTTATTTTTTATTTTATATTATTATATTTCATTTTATTCTCATTCTCAACCTTACTTCATGTGATTCTATGCAATTTTTTCGTATTATCTATTTCTTTATGTCATGCTTATTTTCTCATTAGCATAATTTTATTAGTATTCTATTTTTTAAATTAAAATAGAATTTACTATGTTGAAATTTGCTATAAGAGTATTTTGTTAAATTTTTTATTTTGAATTTATAACTTATGTTATATTTTCAGTTTCATTTGTTTAAGTAATATTGAATTCAAATTGCTAGTCATTTTTTAATTAGACTTGATAAATTATTTTTTTGTCGAATATTTAATAACTTGTGACATATTATTTATATATTAATCTTTTTATCAAACATGCATTTCACGATGTTCGTAGAAACTTCATACTTTTAGTTTTTATGATCAATTCAATTGAAATATATTAATTTGAAAAAATATAAATCTATAATTTTTTCATAATATTAGTTAAGAACATATGTTTATTAAGTAATATATTTTCAAAAACGAATATATCTCTTAAATATTTAATTTAATATTATTTATAAAGTTTATTATTTGTCTAGTATAAATTTTAAATAATTAATTTTTATTTTTAAAATTTAATATAATTTTATGATTGCAATTGTACATCCAAACACAACATGTGTAATTACATTGTGGCATCCAAACAGGACTTGTGTAATTACTAGACTGTGTAATTACTGGGCTGGTAATTACTACCCTAGTAATTACACCAATTCCAATTACCGGTGGCTTTCCAAACAGACCCTAAACGAATTTCTTGACTAATTAAAGACCCAAAATAATCAGATCTTCATCTCTTAATACATCATTCTCTTTTCTCTCAAACACTAAGACGGACCCCTAAGGAAAAATCAAAGTAGAAAACTTCATTCAAGACTCTTTCAATCTTTTTCAAGATTCTTCTTCAATGCAAGTCTTTCTCCAAAAATTTCATTCTTTCTAACTCAAATTCCTCCATACAATTATAAATCACTAATGAAAATCATAATTCTTGGCCATAGATATTTCAAGAAAGTAATTCAAGAATCTTAAGAAAGGTTTTCTTGATTGTTTTCCTTCAAGCTAGGGTTTCAAGGCTTCTAACCAAGTTCTTTTTCAAGATTCTTCAAGAACCTTGTTCTTCCAGGTATGTAAGGCTATCATAGTGTTGGACTAGTTCATCATCACACCCTACATCTACTTTCAAATCAACAAAAGAGAAATCTAGGATTCTACCCCTAGATTTGATTATTCTTGAGATGAGTTGATTTTGAGTTCTCGAGTTCTTGATTCATTTTGAAATTCTATTCCTAAATTTTGAATGGCTATATGTTATGCATTAAGATTCTTGAGTTGATTCGATCATGTCTATATTTCAAAATGAACCCTATGAATTGAGTATTTTTTAGATGAGTAGTATAGTTGAGTTCTGAGTACCAAGTTTCCATATTGCTATTAAGACCCCTGAGTTGAGTCGTTCATGTCCATAATTCTGCATGAACCCTATCAATTGAGTTTTAAATCTTGAGAAACTTTTTAAAGCCAACATTTGAGTTTTAAACTGAGTTCTTGAGAAAGTAAAGATGAGTTTTGAGAAAGAATTTCTAAAACATGATTAGTATGACAATCGAGTATGCCATCAATGTCTAAGCAGTATGGTATCTAGTTATGCCATCAATGTTTATGCAGTATGACTTTCCGAGTCATCAATGATCATATCACAATATGATTTTGATATATTTTTAAGAAAGATTTTTCAAATATGAATTGAGTAAGAGTATAAGGGAACTAAGTATTCCCAAAGGTATCTGTTTTTACATTGATGAAAGAGAAACTTTGATTTCTAAATAAATTATGAGTTCAAAGATATTTCAAGAGTAGTTACCTCTTTTAAAAGGATAGTTTGAGCAATTATCTCAAACTAGAGGAAAAGTATGTTTTTCATTAAACATTAAGCATGAGTATATATTATTGGCAGTAGTATTGAGCACCAATATGGGGATGAGTTCAGACAACTCATATTCCTCATAAACCATGTATGCCAACATGGGTATAGGATAATACTTTTTAGATTAATCCTAAGTGACTTTGGGCAGAGCTTAGTGGATCCACTTAGTTGAGGTGTTCTATACCCCGGCAAGGTATAGGATAGTTGTAGCAACGTAAGCGAGACGTTGTATCATCACGTAGCTCATAGTGATGGTTTTCGGTTAGAGAATCTCCAAAATAGAATTAAAAGTGTATTTTTATTAAATCACTTATTATGTTGAGTTTCATAGGTGAGTAAGTGTTGTTGTAAAGTTTTAAACGATTTCATTCCTTTAATCCTTTATATTCAGTTGAGTTTATGGTTTATCTATTGCAGTCCTTTCATTCAGTTATTTGTTATTCAGCTATATTACATACTCGTACATTTAATGTAATGATGTCATTCGACCTACATCTTTTAGTGATGCAAATACAGGTTCTTAGGATCCTCAACAAGAGTCCGTTGAGATCATTTTGTTAGCTTTAGAGTAAGACCTTTTTTTCTTCTGGAGGACTCCAGTTTTTATGAGTTGTTAGTAGTAGTTCCCTTGAGGAATCGTGGCTCTTGTCCCGATACTTATATTTGTATAGTAGAGGCTTCATAGATAGATAGTTTTGGAGAGTCTTTTAGTCTCAGATATTGTATTTAAAACTTATGTTTAATACTCAGTATATTTAGCAAAGTTTTGAGATTCAAGAAAAATTTTAAAAACGTTTCTTTCAAATTGATGCTTATGTATGCTCAAGTTATTCTTCCACTTGAAGTCAGGCAGGATGAGGGTTCGCTTGAGAGCCAGCAATGGTTCTCGAGTGTCGGCCATGTCTAGGGTGTAGGCTCGGGTCGTGACAAACTTGGTATCAGAGCACAGAGTTCAAGTGTCCTAGGGTGTCTATGAAGTCATGTCGGTTGGATCTTGTTTATGGTTGTGAGGGCCCGACTTCTATAAATGAGGGACTACAGACATTTAAGAAAAGTTTCCCTTCTTTCATACTCTAAACTGTGCAGTAGAACTATGTCATAAAAAACTTATTCATACTCGTGTGTTTCTCATATCCATTCAACTACCCCTCATACTCAAGGTAGTTGAAAAGCAAATCCAGTTCCATATCAATGAGTTACTCTCATCAAGAGTCTTGAGAAAGTCATGAGAATACAAAGGGTCTTGAGAGAAGCCCGTGTGTGAGCTTAAGTGTTGAGATTCAAAAGAATGCACTCTTATTCATATGAATCGTGCGTTTGAGCTAAAAGGGAGATGTACTCCTAGACTCTCTTCTTTAAACCTTGTTTCAGTTGAGACCCTTATAAGGAAGTGCGTTTTAGAGTTTAGGTAGTGTTTTCACTTGAAAATGTAGTATGGGTTATGATGTTATAAATAGTAGTAGTAAAAGTACTCAGAGTTAGAAGAATGCATGCAGAGGTTCAGTAATTTAAGAAAGGGAGATAATGATGAGGCAAGTTATGTTATTGTAGTCATGCACCCAATAAGTTATTAATGAGTAGTTTTCCTTTTTGAGTAGACTAAAGAATAATAATCTTGTATAGAGTTTAGGATATAAGGTAGAGGAATAGTTGTGAGTTAGGATGAGGTAGAGTATACTTTAACTAGAAATGAGTTTATGATGATGTGTCATTGTGTTAGTAACGACCAAGTGTAGGTGTTGAATAGAAGAGCAGGAGTATTCTTGAGGTGATAGCTCTAAGCTAGGCTTATTATCTTTAAGGGAGAGCTCATAATATTCAAAGGGTTATAGAAATAATTAGGCAATGACGTATAATGAATGAGTAAATAGTACTTAAGTCGTGAAATCGAATGTGACGAAAATTCTTAAGTATGTAGACATAGAATAAAGATTCACCACCTGTCATAAGGTTTTAGTGGGCGAGTGTTTCTTAATTTGTATCTCATAGTTGTAAGTTAGTATAGTAAGCGAGCAATCATATTAATATTTGGGTTTAGTAATAAACATTAAGCTTGAATTTGAGATGAGCGTCGTGATCAAAAGGAAGGAAATATGAGAGTGATGTTAGGTAGTTTTGATATAGAATAGATAGGGAGTTAAGAGGTTAGTTACAACGAAGGTGAGTGATACAAGTATGGGATTCTAAATTTGAGGTAAGAGTAGTGAAGTGTGGCTAAGTCATTAGAGTAGCAAGAGCATTTAGAGGTGTACCTGAGGTTATATGTAATCAGATGAGGTTCTAATTAAGTTTATTATTTTCCATGTATTGCCTAAATAACATAATAGAGTTTTCAATGTGGAGTAGGCTGATGTAAGCATTAATTATCACCCTTAAGAGTTTGGTAGAAAGAATTTTATATAGTCAATGAAGAGCCTATTAAATATTGTGACCTTATAAGCTAATGAGAAGAGATTAAGAGAAACATCTTAGAAAGAGGTCTTACAAGGAGTCTTATTACCTGCTTGTGGAGAGTTCAATCTCCACGAGATAAGCCTTTTCCGAGTATTTGAGTAAAGGGAATGTAGATCAGTTTAGATATAATGGAATTGATCTATAGCCTTCAAGTGTCGGCTTTAGACCTAATGAGGGGATGATGAGATGAGAAACCAAGTCAAGTGGGGAGAATCATATAGTGATGTCTTCAGAAAGAGTTAAAGTGATGTATCAATCCATTCCTAATCTTGTGTATTCCTCAAGTCCAGTTATTACAAACATCAAGTTGATATTCCTAATATTAGAATTGTGTCTATGACCTATGCTCATACATTTCAGAGAAATTCACATTGATGCTCAGTTCACATAATGAGGGGAAAAAACTTTAGCCCATTGATCTCAATCTTACTCCATAAAGTTATGAATATCAGCTTCATGATATGAACCTACTCATATAAGCACTCGTATCCCATAGTATTCTCAGTTTTACGAATCCGTGATTTACTCTCAATGGCTAGCAATATAATGTTATGTCATGCATATTCTTATAACAGATTTCTTGAATGAATCATGCTTATGATATTTTCCCTAAAGCTCTTTTAGTGATCCTTTTTAGCTTTGAGAGTGTTGTTGATGATTGTAGTTGTGTGATGATAGAGAATAGGACTGCGATTTCTTATTGTGATAGTAATGGTGTGTTTATTCCACCACAAGGTTATAAATATGGAGGAAGAAGGAGATAAGGTTTTACGATGAGTAATAAGTCAATTCCTGGAGTGATGCATGAAAGTTGAGTTTGGTAGAAGGGACGAGAGAATGAGGAATTCTTATAAGGAGTGGTTAGTATGAGTCTTGGAGTGGTTATAGTATTAGTCTTGAATGTGGTGTTGGTATCGTGTGGATGAAGGCATGATGCATTAGGTGGTTCTTAATTAAGACTCGAGGTTGGTTGGATGTAGTGGTAAGGAGTAGTGTTCTTGAGATGAGATTTCCTAAAGAGGTATAGAACCTGAATCTTGTGATTTAGATCAGAATAATCACCTTGTGTTAAGTACTTTGTGATTTTGAGTTAGGCTTGAATATAGTAAGAGTAAACTCTTTCCATTCTCAATCCAGCCATCATTCGAGGACGAATGATTTCAAGGGGGAGATATTGTAACACCCCAAAAATTTCTAAGTTAAGACCCAAACTATTCTTCATATACATATAAGGTCATATCGGGTGATTCTTAAATTGCCCATATGTTTAAAGTTAAATTATTTTTGTGAGAATGATTTTGGATATCAATTAAGGTCACTAGAATCTCCTAGAACAAAGTTGAGTTGAAAGTTTCCTTACCGATTATGTTTTGATGTAAGATTCTACATGGGTCAACTTCAAACGACCATATCTCTGAGAATATAACGAGTTATGTCACCCATAACATATCAAATTAAAGGTATTTGAATCTTCTTTCCAACGCAACCAATTTCGCAATAATCTGAGGTTTGAGTAAAAATTTATGACCATTTTAGTAACCTGATACAGTGCAGTGATGAATTAGCTGACGAGAAAACATTAAAAAGGGCCCTTTTTGTGTTTTTACCTCTAAGAAAATCCTAAACGAATTTTTTGACTAATTACAGACCCAAAACAATCAGATTTTCATCTCTCAATACATCATTCTCTTCTCTCTCAAACCCTAAGACAAAACCCTAAGGAAAAATCAAAGTGGAAGACTCCATTCAAGATTCTTTCAATCTTTTTCAAGATTCTTCTTCAATGTAAGTCCTTCTCTAAGAATTTCATTCATTCCAACTCAAATTCCTCCATACAATTATGAATCACTAATGAAAATCATAATTCTTGGCCATAGAGAGTTCAAGAAAGTATCAATCCATTTGATTGTATTTGCTTTGTCTGTACGGAGTTGTTGCTGGCTATTGTTTGGTCCAACAATGTATTTGTACGGAGAGCATTTCCTTATAACACTTGGGATCCTTTAATATTTTTGTTCAAAGTAATGGTAGTTTTCATCATGTTGGCATGTATATGCTTGGTGGACTATCAGTGAGATGCAATCCTAAGTGATCCGAAACTATGTATTATATTGTTATTTCACAATTGTAAAGCATAAATTTATTTCAACATGGTCACGAAAAATATGATTGCTGAATCTGTAAAAAAAAATTATGAAGTAAGTGAGATTTCATTAAGGCATCCAGTAGATGCAAAGGTACAAAAGGGAGATTTGAATCTGGGATTTTAGTTTCGAATTTATATGTTAAGAAGTAATCGCATTTTTTAAAAAAAAAAAATCAAAGTTGACTTTAAATTTTTTGCTCAAAGTAATTGTAGTTTTCATCATGATGGCATGAATATGCTTGGTGGACTATCAGTGAGATGCACTCCTAAGTGTATCCGAAACTATATATTATATTGGATTGAGTATGTTGTCTCAACAAGTTAACCTATGGAAACTTCTTATTTCTTGCAAAGTCGTTTTTTGCTTAATCTGATCTATCAAGTATCAACACTTCTAAATAAATTGACAATACTAACTACGTCACTGAATCTTAATGTTTATTAAGTTCATTGACGTTTTTTTTTTAATGAAGATGGACTACTACTTACAACTTGTGGAATACCAAATTATGTGAGTTGTTCCTAAATTTTTAAAAAGACACATAAAGTTTGCGAGTGTCCTATTATTCCACGAAACTATCTAAATCCACAATAAACGTACCTTTTTGACTAATTTTAACACCACTCGTGTTGTCACGAAATATGGACGCGTGAAGGACTCTTGATACAGCTTCAGACCAACGTAAAATTGCCATGTGGCACTCCCAATTTGACTTATTTTGGAAAAATATAAAAACCCATGTATTATTTTATTTTTTAACTTTATTAGGAATAGTTTTTAATTTTTCAAATCTTTTTTCTCATCTTCCCTACCATCATTAGCTTACCCATATTTCTTGAGCATCCATGGCTTCCTTCATTTTTTTTTCTTTTTCTCTTTTTCCTTTTTGGTTTTTGTTTTTTAAAACTAATGTTATTGTGTTCATTCTCATTCTTTTCTTTTTTTTTTTGAAAAACAAATTAGTTTAGTGATTTTTTTCCTCCTACAAATCAAGATTGAGATTTGGGAGTAGTTAAACTATGGGAAACTCGATTTAGGAGTAAGAAGTTGGAGAAGGTGGTGATTTAAATGTCAGATTTTTACTTGGTGATATTTTGAGTATTTAGATTTTGATTATTTGATGGTGTTTATTTTCATAAATAAATTAATTGGTGGTAGTTTGACAAATAATTGGTAGTGTTGCCGCGAAATCCGCCCCGCCACAGCGGGTTTGGCGATTGTTGCAGCGGGAAGGGAATGGCAGAAGAACAGAGTTGAGGCGAAGAAGAAAGAGAAATAGAAAAAAAGAAGAAAAAGAAAAGCAAAGAAATCAGATAAAATATTTAAAAATTATTTTTAACACGTGGCAAGTGACTATTAGTGCGTAGCATACAAACATTTTTGTATAAGTGGTATTGGGTGAAAAATGGGGTATACATACTATTTTGAAGTTGTTCAATGGGTAATAGGACACCCGCAAAGTTAAGGTGTCTTTTTGAAAATTTGGGACAACTTCAATGGTGACTTTATGTCTTTTCTCTTAGTTTGTCCTATAAGTTATTTTATTTCATATCCTCACATCAATAACTTTCATTTTTGTAATGGAATCATATTTCACTAAATGCAATAGAATCACATTTCACTAAATTGTCTTAGATATATTTGTATTTTTAAATAATTATTAATTTAGAATACTAATGAGACAATATATTTGTACATGGAATTTTCCAATCACTTTGAAGATGATGAAGAAAATAAGATCTTCTATGATGAGCTGGAACTTAAGCAAGGGGAGATGGAATTGGTTGTTCAAGGTCTGTTTGGAGAGTTCTACTACTACAAAAGCTAAGCTCACACATCTTGTGGAGTACAACTACATACTCTTTTATAATATTTCTTGAATTTTGATTGAGATTGTAACAAAATTTGCTTTTGTAGTAATGTTAGTTACTTGATAATGTATTAATTTTGGACTATGTAGCATAGAATAAATGATCAGTACTTAACGAATATTGACGAGTATGCTTTACAAGTAGATTTTTTTAGTGGACTTTCAATATCTATGCAACAAAATATTTGATTGGAGTAACATGTAAATGGTGGATACACAAGTTCACTTATAGTGTAATTTTTTTATCGAAAGGGTTTGGGTCAGAGGCGAATCTAGGATTTTTCGAACATGGGTGCACCAAGTAAAATGTATTGAAGTGAGAATTGATCCTTAATCCTCAAGGTCAAAAGCTCAACATTTAACCATGAGACTTCTTGTAGTACGGGTGCAAGAATATAATATTATACAAAATCTTAAAAAATATACATATAAAATATCTAATTTTACGAAAGGACCACGGGTGTGGGTGCCCTTTTTTTTGGCTCTAAATTCGCCACTGGTTTGGGTGAATATTCTTCTTCCTCAATGTACATATACTTGGTTGAATTGAGATGTGCATAAATTGATATGAACATCAAGATAATTTGTCTTTAATATAACATTTGCATTATATAATAAAGTTTGCATATTACATTTTGTGCTTCATATCCAATGTAACAAAAACATTCTATTTTTTTATTACTACATCTAAATTTAATTATTTTATTGTATATAAGCAACAATAACAGTAATATCATCAATTTTTCCTCCTTTATGTCGTCCCTCAGATGCTCTAGCATATGGTGTATCTGCAAATCTATCAAATGAATTATACAAAGCAATGTTCCCAATTTGACTAGCCAACTCCTCTGCATTCAACTTCTGGTCTATTGCTCTTTCAACAAGTTCCTCTATCTCACTTTCAAATATATTATCAAGCATCCCATCCGTCCCAACCATTAAAATATCATCTTTCTCAACGTTTAATTCCATCTCCTGAGTAACACTAGGATTATCTGAATTGCAGTTTCCCAATTGATACGGACATCCAAATCCTCGTTGTTGTATTGGCGACTTGTATGTAATTTTTCCTTTTCTGATTAATAAAAATCCACTATCACCAACATTGGCAGCAACTATAGTATTTTTCACCGAGTCAAGAGTTATAATACAAGCTGTAGACGATCCTTTTGAATTTGTGTTTTTGTATGCTTCTTCAAGAACCCTTTTAGGGTTCACATGATCACCTTTCATTGCTTCATCATATGTAGCGATAAATGAGTTCTTCATAAG
>JAJOOH010008956.1:0-19898 GCA_029582605.1 Solanum gracilifrons
TTAGTATTAATTTGATTTTGATTTAAGCTTTATTATAATTACTAACATATGTGGACTATAATCTTTATTGGCCCATTCATAATTCTAAGTTTCAAACTTGAAATAATATATTAAATATTAAAAACTATGGAAAAGTATAAGAAATATTTAAAAATTATATCAAAGTAAATATTTTTATGTATAAAATAAAATTTTAAAATTATATATATAAATTCGGGTTGGTTTGGTCTCGGGTTGGTTTTTTTTAGTTAAAACCAAACCAACCCAAATATAGTCGGGTTTTTTTTTTCAAAACCAAACCAAGTCAAACCAAATCACTAGTCGGGTTTTTTTTTCGGGTTGACTCGGTTTGCGGTTTGGTTCGGTTCTCGGTTCGGTTTTGTACACCCCTAGTGTTACCTTTGCTTGCCTCATTTGTATTGCACTTGACCCGTCCTTTTTCTGATAAAGACCACTTCACAATATGAAAAAAATTACAAGCTTATTACTCCTATAAGAGAAAATTAAAAACTACAATGATAATGCATTTAAATTCGAATGTCTTAACTTTAATATATATAAATTAAACCTTAACATAGATAAAGAAAATAGAGATTTTTGCTGATCATTCCACTTTGGAATAACTATTTAAAAATTTCTCTTGCAACTTATGTATCTTTTAGATTTTAATCTAATTCCTTTTTCGAACAAACAAAAAAAATCATGAGAAACTTAGATCATAACCTAGAGTTTTATAAATATTCTAATTCTAAATAGTAATATCTCAAATAGCATAAAAAGGAGGCGGGGGGGCGGGAGAGAGTATAACAATAAAATAAAAAATGTTCAAATTTCAATGAATAATGTCTCTTTTTAAAGGGTGTAGGGACAAAATGAAGAAAATAGAGAAAATATAAATAAAGAAAAAGAGGGTAATATGGTAAGTACGAAATATAAAAGGAGTAAAGGGGTGTCCCATTATGACCTAAATACCCATCGTTCTCAGCGTTAGCCCTTATTTCTGTAATTCCTCACAATCGCAAACCCCCAATTCCCTTTTGCCCCTCAATTTCTTCAGCCTCCTTCCTTCCCTTCCTTGCCCTTCTACTCTTTTCCGATTTTCCCATTTCTCTCCTTCTCTCTCTCTCTCTCTCTCTTCATCACCCAACACCCCTCTTTTACCCGCCATATTCAAAATTTTCCTGACCCTTTTGCTTGGAACCCGTTGAACTCCACCTTTTCGTTTGTTTTTGATCAATTTCCGGTGAATTATGAGATGGGTTTTGTGTTTCCTGGTGTTCTGAGTGGAAAAGGTGAAATCTTGGAGTTTTAGGGCTGTTCGACAAGTATCGATCGTGATTTGAAAGGAGTTTCGTGTTTTGACTTCGGGTGCCTCTCTTAATTTATGGTGAGTTTTTGGTGTTTTTATTGGGTTCCTGTTACTGATTTGGTTTGTTGTTTCTACCCTTTTGATAAGTAGATTGATGGGACGATCCTTCACTATTTTGTTTGTTTTAGGGATTCGTATAGTTTATTTTATTGAGATTTGTTGGTTTAATTCGTTCTTTTAACTACTATTTCATGGTGTTTGATCAGTGCGTTGGAGTAATATATTGTTGGGAGTAGGTCTCAATTAATGTTTTGGCTATGAATTGCCCCGTTATTTTTATTTTTTTTGCTTGTTCTGGTTTTGAATACTGATAATGGGTTTAGGTTATTGTGTTTACTTCTCTCTCGTTTAATATTCCAAATCATGAATTGTCTGTGCTTTTTTGAAGCAGGTCTTAGTGAAGTCACTTGAAGCAAAAAAGTAGGTTTGGGTATTTGTTAGTCATTAGCTGATTCGTTGTCCTCAGGGTTGGTACTTCATCAAGTGTGAGAAGAGTTTGATCTTTCGTTCGTACAGTTGCAAAGTTTGGTGTCTACATATTTCTCAGTGTGATAGAACAGTCTATTGATTGAAAGAGCTACTTCTGCAAAGACGAATGGCGAACCATGAGTTGATCCTTGGCCAAAATAACGACTTATCTGTTGATGGCGAGAACCAGGAAATAGTGTTTGACCACACTCATCCGATGGACATAAGCCAGAACCATAACCACGAACTGGAACTAGCGCAGAACCATAATCATGAACTGGAACTAGCGCAGAACCATAACCATGAACTGGAACTAGCGCAGAACCATAACCACGAACTGGAACTAGCGCAGAACCATAACCATGAGCATGAGATGGGTATAGGGCAAAGCCAAGATCATGAGGGGAATCATGAGCATGAGTATGAACACGAGAATGGTTTACCTATGGAGCAGAAGCCCGAGCATGAAAACCAGGAGTTGCCTAATGAAAACAATGAGTTAGATATCTCTGAACACGATGAGTTAGGGATCGAGGAAAACCAAGAACTTGATGATAACCTGGAATTAGCTGTTGTTGAGAGTCATGATATGGGTGTTGAACCTGCACATGAATATGAACTCCATGATGGCCAGATGGTTCTTGCTTCGTCATCTCATGTACTTCAGGCTCGAACTATGTCAACAACACCTGATTTTGAGTTACATGTGGGACAAGAATTCCCTGATGTCAAAAGCTGCCGAAGGGCCTTACGTGACACAGCCATTGCTCTTCACTTCGAGATTCAGACCATAAAATCTGATAAAACTCGTTTTACTGCTAAATGTGCCAGTGACGAGTGCCCTTGGCGCATTCATGCTGCAAAACTTCCTGGTGTACCCACGTTCACTATAAGAACAATTCATGACAGCCATACATGTGGAGGAATCGCACATCTAGGCCATCAGCAAGCTTCAGTTCAGTGGGTGGCCAACTCTGTGGAGCAACGGCTTAGGGAAAACCCAAATTGTAAGCCAAAAGAGATCCTTGAAGAAATTCACCGGGTTCATGGAATCACCCTTTCGTACAAGCAAGCTTGGCGTGGAAAGGAACGAATTATGGCTGCTATGCGCGGTTCCTTTGAAGAAGGTTATCGCCTTCTTCCTCAGTACTGTGAACAAGTTAAAAGGACCAATCCAGGGAGTATAGCATCAGTTTATGCAAGCCCTGCTGATAATTGCTTTCAGCGGCTTTTTATATCATTTCAAGCTTCTATTTTTGGTTTTCTAAATGCTTGTCGCCCTCTTCTTGGGCTTGACCGGACCTTCTTGAAAAGTAAATACCTTGGTACTTTGCTTTTAGCTACTGGTTTTGATGGGGATGGCGGTCTATTTCCTCTGGCATTTGGTGTTGTTGATGAGGAGAATGATGATAACTGGATGTGGTTTCTCTCTGAACTTCATACCTTGCTAGAGGTCAATACAGAAAACATGCCAAGACTTACCATCTTGTCTGACAGGCAGAAGGGCATTGTAGATGGTGTTGAAGCAAATTTTCCCACTGCCTTCCATGGTTTTTGCATGCGTCATTTGAGTGAAAGCTTCCGTAAGGAGTTCAATAATACAATGCTTGTTAACCTGTTGTGGGAAGCCGCACATGCTCTTACAATCATTGAGTTCGAGGCAAAAATTCTCGAGATTGAGGAAATATCACAAGATGCTGCATATTGGATTCGGCGGATTCCTCCACGATTGTGGGCCACAGCTTATTTTGAGGGGACAAGGTTTGGGCATTTGACTGCTAACATAGTGGAACAATTGAATAATTGGATTCTAGAGGCCTCTGGACTTCCAATAATTCAGATGATGGAATGCATCAGGAGGCAGCTTATGACTTGGTTCAATGAACGACGAGAAACCAGTATGCAGTGGACATCAATCCTGGTGCCTACAGCGGAGATGCGAGTTGCAGATGCTCTTGAGCGTGCCCGGACTTATCAGGTTCTTCGTGCTAATGAAGCTGAGTTTGAGGTGATATCTCATGAGGGTACCAATATTGTTGATATTCGGAACCGTCGCTGCCTTTGTCAGGGCTGGCAACTGTACGGTTTGCCCTGTGCACATGCTGTGGCAGCACTACTTTCTTGCCGGCAAAATGTCCACCGGTTTACTGAGAGTTGCTTTACTGTTGCGACGTACAGGAAGACATATTCCCAAACTATTCATCCTATTCCAGATAAATCATTATGGAGGGAGATGACAGAGGGAGATCCGGATGCTGCCCAAGCTGTTGAGGTTATGATAAACCCACCTAAGTCACTCCGGCCTCCTGGCAGGCCAAGGAAGAAGCGAGTTAGAGCAGAAGACCGTGGTAGGGTGAAGCGAGTTGTTCATTGCAGCCGCTGCAATCAGACTGGCCACTTCAGGACTACATGTGCAGCTCCAATTTGAGTTCTCTCTGCAGACTCTTCACTGGTTGTGGAAGAAGTCTGTGATATACCTTTTTCCTGTGCAGAATCTCTCTTATATTCTGATGAAGGACATTTCTAGTTAGTTTCTCAGTCTATAGTGATAACTTTTTATCAACTAGTCTAGTAAGCTTATGCCTGTTTTTGGATTTGTTTTAATAACACATTGCAACAGAGGATAGATTTGGTGATTATTACCATATGATATGATGAAAGTTGGATTTCTTAAGTTGTGGATGCCCTATGCAATTACATCCCCTTCTCAATTGGCATGCTATATTATAGTAAACTAACAATATGTTGAGTGCAGGTGCAGCAGTCCTTTATTTTGTTATGTTCCAAACAAATGTTTGGTTAAAGATGCTCAGGTCTGGTATCAAATAATGAAGTTTCCAGTTTTTGTAGCTGGCTGGCTATAATCTTGTTGTACATAGACAAGCATTCTAGTCTATCATAATCACTTCTTCTATGTGATTTTGATTGGTTAAGAGTCCCATGTCATTGCAGTATTGCTGTTTCTTCTAGTTTGTTGTTTATATTCTTTGGCTTAGTTTTTCTTCTTTTCATTTTTACTGGTTAAACAATGTTTCTATCCACACAGCGTCTAGACCACGGTGCAAGTTAGTGGTCTAGTTTTCAATGAAGTGAAAAATAAAATAGCTAACCAAAGTTCAAATCTTAGCGGAGATAAAAAAGAAATGTTTTCTTCCGTTTTACTTACGCATTGGTGGGTATTGTCTTCCAATATTTGTGTTGGTGGGAACCCGGAGGTAGTAAGTATCTTGTCCTTCGATTTATGTTATTATCTTATGTTTCTTCTACTTTGATTATCATATTATTTTGTTGTAGTTACTATTCTTGATAGTTTTTGTCATACTTTCTTTAGTATTTTACCATGACTTTTTCACTTCCATTAACTTTTACTACTTACTCCTTTTGGATCGTTTTTCCTTGAGTCGAGATCCCATTCTCAAACTTATTTTTCGTGTCTCAAAATATTGGACTTCTCTTTTGTGATTGTCCCAAGTAATAGAAAGGACTATCTTTTCTCTTTCTTTCTTCGGCATTTGGTATCAATTAATTCGAATGTGTTGCAGGATCCACTTTTGAAGGTGGTGTTTTCACTAATATTTTTTCATACTCAAAACTCAAACACGAGAGCTCTAATTAATGGTGGAATGATTCCAACCATCCCATCACAATCCATGTTAATACATAAAGGACTATATCTACACATGATGTTACCATATAAAAAAATAAACGTTGTCACTGACCTGTTTTTTAAAATGACAAGAAAACAAATTTAGTAGAAATTTAAGGCAACTAACGAACTGCCTTGCATTGAGGAAATAGAAGCCCACATAACCCAAAATTTTGATTTACACTAACGGTACTTTAAAATTAAGTGTGTACAAATAAACACTTAAATTTATATAAAATTAATAAGTAGATGCTTACGTCCTACTTGGCATCTTACGTGCAATTTGTTTCCTACATGACTTGTATTATTCCACGTACTACTTGTGCATTGAGGGCATCAATGACAATTGAGGTCAAATTTAAAAAAATATTTACGTATTATACCAAATATATACCTATAGTTGTGTTGTGAAGTGAGAAAGGTGAAACCATGTTAGTATTTAACGGAAAATCTAACCGAGGGATGTTTTTGGTTAAGTTGGAAAAACTTCAGGGACGTTATTTGTCAAGTGTAAAATAATAAGGATGTAGCCAATTAGAAGGCAAAACAACAAGGATCGAGAACCGAAAACCCGAATTTGAGAGGCCCATTTGATTTGGTACCTCGAACTGTGTTTTTCTTTAATTCGGATTACAGAATTTTCTACGAGAGAAGAGAACTAGAGAAGAGAAGCAGAGGTGAAGAATATCGAAGATGATTCACAGAAAATGGAGCTTGTTAACTGGTCCTGCTGCTATACTCGGCGGAATCGTCGGTACTATTGTCGTCGCCAATTTTATCTTTATCCAAAATGTAAGCTCTCTATGTAATTTTAGCTTTTTAATTTTTTTTTTGTATTTGTTCTACGTCCTTTTTGGATTTGTGCATCATCCTTGTGCAGTGGCGTTGCTAGTGTTTGTTCGATTGTTATTTACCTTAGTGGAATGGTTGTTGAAGCTCTTTCGTCGTTGATTTTTGTTGAATGTTTTAGATCGGGATTAGATTAGGGTTTTGAGTGAATAATCCATATAATGAAGATTTTGCGTTTCCAAATCTCAATCCAAGGGCAGAGGTGTATAGGGTTTGAGCTTTGTCGTATTAATCTCTAATCTCAAAACTATTTTAATTGATCCGAGAAGGTGAGTGTGATTGTGTATTTTGAGGGATCTGAATGAAACACCCATAACCATGTCTTATGCATGTTAGATACAATCAACATATAGAAAAAATGAAGAAACGCATGCAACCTACTCACACAAGGGTGTCGGAGTTTGACTTGAGTGGTCTCTGTATATATATGGAAAGGAAATTGATAATGAGATTGTTTTGGGAGCTTCCTGCTAGAAAGTCTTGAAAGAATGGTGTTGCGGAGGTAAATTGGGATCCAGGGTCTCCTGATTTGCAGTTCATTTGGATTCACGTACAGTGGTTCAAGTCTATGGAGGGTCTGAACTGCAAGCAGATCACTAAAATCATTAATCTGTAGAAGGGATTTACCGGGTGATGGGTTTTTCATCTGGTTGATAGCTTGTCTTAAGAGTGTACGAAACAATGGTACCTTGAGAGGTGAATAGTCTACATTTGGTTCCAGTTCCACAAATGAGAGGGAGTGGGTAACAAGACAGGCATTCATAGTTTGACATCCCCGAATATTCAACTTTTACTTCTACTTGCTTTGTACAAGTGGAAGAGAAGTGAAAGATGTATGCTTCTTTCTATACCACCAACTTTAGAGGGCCCCAAAAAGTTACCCAGCCCTCCAATTTTACTCCTTACTGAATAATGTTATTTATTTTCCTTCCTCTTTCCAATTCTTTTCACCTCTACTAGATAATGTTACTGATGCCAGATTGAGTTCAAGTAGCTTTTGAGCTAAGTTTCAGCATATATCCATGGAGATGAGCAGAATGGGGAGCTTAAGCCTAGGCCATATAAATATAAGTAACATTTCTTTTTATGCATGTATGATGCGTGTCTAACTTATTTTTTTGGAAAAAAATACCTAACTGTCTTACTTGATTAGGCATTTGTATAATAAAGAGACGGAATAAAAGAGACGCCTAATCTCTGTTGCTAAACCAAATAACTATTTGTTCATTTCTGCAAGTAGAAGGCCACAGAATAAAGGAAGAAAATCTTGAGTAGAAGCTAAAGTTATAGTAGGATTATGAGAAAGTCCCCATTTTTGCTTCATCTCCATATGTGCATTTTTCTTCTGATCCCTTGTAAAGTTTGGAATACCCTTTTCCCTTCTCTCTATAATTCTCTTGCCGCCTCCCCTCCCCACTCCCACACACAACCCCCAAACAACCCCAAATCATTTTCTTTGGCTGTTCAATCTTGAGCTACACTTGCCCCTACTGTATTTTTTCTGCTGACATTTTTTCGTTTTTCTGATACATTCTACTCTTCTTCCTTTTTGTTACTTCTGTGACTGTTGTGTTCTTTGGCACTGTTAATCAACAGTCAACATCTTTTCATAGCCCACAGATAAGTGATGCTGAGTTCCTCAGTTCTCCACCTTCATTCAGCAATATCTTGCAAAAATTGTTAGTTTTTAGCCCCGTAAGACTGTCCAACAGTAACTGCTGTATTGGAGATGTAACACAAGATGCACAATGGGTTATACGTAGGGTTTCTCTAATTAAAAAAATCCTGTGTTTTCTTTTACTCTGCTAAAATCATGACTTAGTCAATGCTGAAATTTTTTGGAAATGTGAGTTGTAAGTACTTGGATACTGATCTCTGTAAAGCTGCAGCCTGCAGTTGAAGGTATGTCTCATTTATAACCATTGAAATTTATGTGGTGTATGGAGAGGATACTGATGAAGTCTGAAGATGTAATTCGGAAAGGGAGTAAAGGAACTTGTCATGGAGCAATTAAATATTTAGGAGATGACCCCCCCCCCCCTTTTCCTGGGGGTAGGGAGAGTAGATGCTTAATTGAATGAAGCTGAACTGCGGAAATGACCTGGCTTTTTGGTTGTCTTTTAGGCAGAATTTCTGAAAAAGACCTATTTCGCAAGGTAAAATGATGTGGTAATTGTTAGGCCTTTGTTTTATTGTTGAGGACTCTATAAGCTAGCGGCAAGTTCCTTCTCAGTTAAAATCTCAAGTGGTCAAAAGATAACATATATCATTGCTTTCTGTGATAGAATTTTGTGTCACAGCACTGACTGATAGATAATAAATCAAAAATATACTTTTTTTTTTCTTTTTGCTGCAATATCTTCCCCTTTTTGGTTGCTAATAAGTTCTCTAAGAAAGTAATGTGCATTTCTGGCTGTTGATTTCTAACATATATTACTATAAAGGTGAATTTTAGAGTTTATGTCCTCTCAGTTGATACATTTTATATAACTGCCAACTTGCAGGATCCCTTCCTTAAGCCAGAACGGAAGCTGGAGAAGGCACCTTCAACCAAGTAGAAATAATAGATGTGTGAGATTCTCTGGTTTGAGGTTTTCCGCTTGTTAGGTCTGTCATTACATTTGGGCCCAATAAAGTGAACATCTGAGCAATCAAAGCTTGAATGTAGGTTTTAATTTGTCATTTATCTTGGCTTTCTTTCTGAACTCATTCAAATCACTTTATAAAATATGAAACTATCTGCCCTCAAACAAAAGTTGGGTTGAAACTGGGGTCTCCTGTTTTGTGATGCTTTATTCAGGTTATGAATATAATAAGAATCTGGAAATGGTGTGAGATTAATCTTGAACCCCTTCATGAACAAGAAACAAGTTGTAACGCAGTGGTAAATTGACTCTCGCGTCCAAGGATGGAATCCTATTGTGAACACTTGTTTTTTTTAGCTTCTCTTTCATTTACTTTTAGGACCAATCTTTCACGTTTGTGCTAAAAGAGTGGATTTAAACCCAAAAAAATCCAGACATGCTAAAAAGCTTCTTGTAACGGAACAAATTTTTTGTATCTATAAACTATATATACTACTACTTCCTTGGGATTATGTTTTGTTGACTTATTCACACGTTTATACTTTTATTTTTTGCATCCCCCGAATGAAATTTCTGAATCCACCACTGTTTGTGGATGGAAAGAAGTCTTGAACTGATGCTTTCCCAAAAAAGAATTCGAACTCGTTTTCTCAAATAACAGACCAAAGTGTTTCTGAAAATTTATAGTAATAGTTCGCAGGTAGTTTTATGATGAAAATTTCAAAGAACTTGGACTGGGAGCTAAAATATTGTTGACATTCACATGAACTGAGGTCCGGAAGATGTCTAAAGAGAAGTCGAGGCAGGCATACGCATTTGATTTTGGATAATTTAGCATTCTTTTTACCTAGAAATTATACCCATGGAGGAACTTGATCTAGATTCTAACACTGCCTAAATAATTAGGGTTTGAGAGTCAAATAGGTCGAGAAGAAAGAGTCTAAATGAATCAACATCTTTGTTGCTGTCAGTATCACTACCAAATTACCAATTGAGCATATATAGAAATTTTCCAGCTAACCTAACAAGTGTCGAGGATTTAGCATATTAGTCATGGAAAGGTGCAGATAGAGAGGAAACAGGACACCAATAAAGTAAGCATTTTTGTAGATTGAAGATTGTAAACGAGCCTAATGCATACATCACTCTATCTATAGGAATTCCATGTCACTAGGCCTAACTGAAGAGTACAACACAAAATACAAAACACCCTCGCAAAAGGATTATTAATTTTGTTTCGCCAAATTAAACGGCAGATAGATCCAGTTCAATAGCCATAATTGTTGCCATACACTGAACCATATCCCCCAGATTGCCCCGGAACACCTGCATTTGAAGGGGCAGATGAATACATAGAAGGAGGAGGAGCTCCATACGGGTTGTAGCCTTGGTCAGCTGGTGGACCTGTCTGTGGCTGAGGTGCCCCTGCATCTGCCATGAAATTCTGCAACACACAAATAAAGTTCAACATAGGACACGACAGCATAATAATCGGCTAAACCAAAGAAAACCAAGGGAATGGAGACTACTCCTCAACTGAGAGTAACTTACAAAAGCTCTCTTATCTCTCTCAAAACAAACATTAAAACAAATGGAACCACGTTCGAGGCCCTACATCCTCTTCTCCTCCCATTTTACAGCTGGACATCAACTCTTCCACAGTTTTCAGCATTCCCCATTACGTGTCAAACCACCAAAATAACCCACCATAACCTCATGGTTAACCCGCAATGTAGAAGAAGATGATCCACGTCCTCGCCCATCTCCTTACACATATAACACCAACTGATGCAAACAACCTTCCACTTTCTCAGATTTTCTAGTGTCAAAATCACCCCTCTAGCGGCAAACCAAGTGAAAAACCACACTTTCCTCCAAACCTTTGGAATCTATATTGCATTACATGAGAAAACATGCTCCTTTTTTTTTTTGCATGAGAAAACATGCTCCTACCTAACTAAAAGCTTCTCATAGAAAGATTTCACAGAGAAACACTCCATTACTTCTCAAGCTCCACCACCAAACGGGGTAACTGGATTGACTTGCCTTTTGCAGCAAGGCTAATAATCTTTAAAAACAAAGCACGAGTAGGCACAAATTTTGCTCATCTCCTTTACATTTTCTCTGGCGCCTTCCGGCCCAAAGATAAATAATCACAAAAGACTCATTTTTCTAGCATTTCATACAACTATAAAACACTATCAGCCTACTTTCTCGATTCAAATGACTTTTCTCTACCATTTTATCTGATTAGTGACCTGAAAAAAGTATGTATAATCAGATAACTTGTTTTACATTTCTTGTCGCCACATGGGGTGCTTAACATGCTTTGGAAATCAGATCATTAACATCGCTTGCCGAGTGAGGTGGCTCTGGCCAAAGCTATTATTGCGAAAACTTAGTGGAGAAGGATAACGTAAACAATGTTTGGTATTGAGGGTAGAAGCTGAGAAGCTGAGATTTTCAATAGAATTATTAGTAAAATGTTCTCTATGAGCAAGAAGCTTGAGATCTAGGAAATCCATCAGGAAGGGACTTTTACATCTGATCCCCTATCAAAATTTATTTAATACGCTTGAACTGCCACGGTAATTCTGGCAGAAGCAAAACCCTAAAATTTGAGCTGAAAGGGAAAGAGGCTTAGGGGCTGGGTAGAGCACTGTAGCATGAACCACATTATTTTGCAATCAGTTCAATAAAAAATGCAAAAGATGAATCAGTAAATATAAATGATTGATTAAAAAGCCAAGCAAGAATTTTACCTGTATCAATTGTTGTGCTGTTTGGACTTGAGAAGCAGTTCCGTTGATTTCAACAGTCATCTCCCCAGGAACTCCCTTTGTTTCCTGTATGGTAACAGTAGCACCACTAACCCGTCGGATGTAGCTTATGCTTGCACCATTTGTTCCAATCACAGCATCAGCAAAGGCCAGAGGGATCTGCATCTGCTGTGTAATCTGCAAAATTACGCCACTCAAATAAAGCAAAAATCAGCACATGAATATCTTTCTTCTTCCCATTTTTGTTTACTAGCACTTCATCAAAACAAATATTAGGTTTACTTAGGATGTCTGGCATTAAAATTGTCAAAAATTTAGCAAGCTAAAAGTATTTCACAAGAGAGATTTCTTAATTCTCAGATAAATATACAATTTAATAAGGTACTAGTGTAAGCCAAGGTCACCCACAACAGAAGCTGAGAGAAACAAGAAACAGGAAATACAAGAGCAGGCAAAAAACAAGCCTAGAAAATCTAGTAACTAATTGAGCAGTCTTCATGGAAAAATACAAAAAGAATATTTGCACCTAAATTAAATTTTAGAGGACATGCAAAAGGAGATAATAGATCTCATCATTAATATTAATAAAAAAATATTAATAGGCAAATCTATTCTCCCAACTACGAATTTTTCAAAAAAATTCAAACAATTTTAACTATATAATATTGTGATTTGTACACTAACATAATTCCAACAATGCAAAATTTCTTATTACAAAATTAACAGATTTATGTCCGAACTCCGATGTCATACAATACAAAATCAGATATGTTGATCCTCAAACTCCAAAAACCGGTCAGTGAGTATTCCTCAAGAAATTTAGGACTTCTCCCACTAGTCATGGTTAGCAGAACTACCTGGGAATAAAATCCCAAAAAAGGTTTGCCCTACCATTTAAGCATTTCATATCTGTTACTGAAATGCATAATGTTTAGCAATCCCCCCCCCCCCCCCTTTTCGGTAATCCCCATCCATCTCTTAGCACATGACAGAAAGTTAGGGAAGAGAGACAAAGGGGAGGTTATTTGTTGACATGATTGAACCTTAAGCTTAGTGAAAAAAACTGCTGAATTGTTTTCCTCATGTAGAACAGCAAATAAAAATTTAACCAAGTCCATTACCACAAAGTCCCAGCTTATTTCTCTTTAAATACCAAAACACTGTGTTTTATAGTAAGAGAGCATACCTGAGTAATAAGAGACGGTGCTGCTGGGTTGTTGGATGATGAATGCATTGACATTGGAGCCTCTCTTCCGTATGCAGAAATGCCTTGATGAGGTTGTTTATCCATAGGAGGTGGCATGTCAGCTGGTGGATAATAATTATCGTGTTGCCTGGATGGTGGCATGAAATGAGGACTATTACCATATCCCGGACCTCCAGCAGCGCTTTGTGGGAAAGCTTGGGGAGGAGGACCCCAAGTTTGCGGAGGTGGCATGTGTTCCACAGGTGGATTTGGTGGCATTTGCATCTAAGCAACAAAGAAGTTCCATTAAAAGATGCTAAGCTCCTGTCCGAAAATATTTAACTAAAAGGAGACTTACTTGCATCTCAAATACTGGGATTATGCCACGATCAACCAAAAATTTCCTCAGGTGAGAAGCAATTAACTCAACTGCCTTGTGTACACCAACAGGTTCCCCTACTACTTCAACTATCCTATCATCTTGAAGTGCAAACATGGGAAGGTCCTCTGCAATGATATGTAAGCATCAGAAACTAGTTATTCAGTCACAGTTAAAAAGGCAAATTGAACATAACAGTCCTGAAAGAATAGTTCATGACGAAAGTAGAGAGGCTATAGTACCAATTAAGGACCTCGCGATCTCCAAATCCAGCTGAACAATTTAACCACGGGAATTTACCATACTTAACTCCTCTAGTATTAAATTAGGGATAAATAATAAACATACACAACAGGTATGTGATTTTTCCACTTTATAGTTTATTGCATGTTTGAGCTTTCCACTAACGTATTATTTTCATGTTTTTACCTTGATACAAATATGTGAAAAGTTTTAGTTTAATCTCAGGTTTAAGGTTTCCAAAGAAGGATGAAACCAAATTCAGTTGGCAATAGTAGTGCAAGTTTTGAAAAAACTTCTCAGCTTGGTGAATTTTAATTCAGTGTGCTCAAGCCTATGCATACAAACAGTGCACATACCTAGAGTACAAAAAGATTAGATGCCTCCTTGACCTAGGAGGATCAGCACGTGCTCTTGAGCCAAAGTGTGGAACAACATAGTCCTACACGCAATGAGATGTAAGAGGTCCTGACTATAAATCCAAAATTAGACCAGAATGACCACAGAACAAGACCATTCAGGGATGCTTCACAAATGTCTTCATACATAATGTTTGCTTTCTTTCATTTGGAAGGAAGTGAAACGAAGATTTAAGTATGAACACGTTGGTGAAGCATATCTGAAGGAGATGCCTTCACTTCCTTGATCTTTTAGGTTTGATTATCCTCTTCCAGCATTAGTTTTGGAGGGTTAGGGAAGGTCAGGAGATAAACATACTGTAGTAAAGTAGCATAGCAAAACATTTGAAACTACATCTTCCAAAACATCCATATGGTGGCAAATTTTTGTCAGGATAGAATTTCAGATCTATTTATGAAGCAACCACCTGGAGAATTTTATACTTGCTCTTTTTACAAATACATGGTGAATCATAGATAACCAAAGTTGGAGTCACAAGGGAAAGCCCAAAATGGTCCCATATCTTTGAGTGGAGATATAAAATCATCCTCGTTCTTTTACATGGTATGTTAATAGTCTTTATTATTTAGCAATTTGGTGCACTTTTAATCTACTTTTAATCTTTCACAAACAAGCTGTAAATTTCAAACATATCATGAGAGACCTTTTCTCCTACAAAATCCACAGCTCCTATTTGTTTCATATCTTCAAAGTTACCAGAGATCCAGCCTTAATTGTATTCCATTTTCTATTTGTTTGCCTGGTTTTGAGTTGGCACGGAGTTAAGGAAGAAAAGAAGACTTTTGAATCTTGTGGTTTTTTTTTTCTTCATCAAAAAAACCAAAGATATGCCAAATGTACCAAAATGCCCGTTAATCTTGAGGTCTTAAACATTCCATGTTGAAAGTTAGAACTGAAAAGTTAAAAAAAAGAAGGGAAGAGGCATTTTTTTAGAAGGGCTAAAGTAAGACAAACAAACTGAAATGGAGGCAGTAATTAAAATCATTTTGAACAAGATTGGTGCTGAAACAAAGCTAGAAATGCACATATACTTACAGGCTCAATACAAACAACATCAACAAATCCCACAAATTGAGGTCTGGGGAGGGTAGGGTGTAGGCAGACCTTACCCCTAGGTCCCCTACCTTGGAGGTAGAGCATATAGGTACAATACATAATATAAATTTTCATGAACATGGAGATAGCGATATAAAAAAAGAGTATTGAGGCTTGAGTTGTAGTCTTGCCATTCTCTTTTCTTCTTTGACATCAATACTACCAGATTATAGATATGATGGCAACTATACCCTGAATTGTACATGTTGAACCAGCAGCACAAAGCAACATCAAGAAAGGTAAGGGATAACCTAGCATGGCATCTTAGTTTCAGAAGATTACTCAATGATAGGTGAAGTGGATAGAATAACAGAGTTCTATAACACTCTTGAACAATTCAAAGGTTTTTCTACTGATGAGGAGAGCATGTTGTGGAATGGAAATGCTCAAGGCAGATTAATTAATTCAGCATACAGATATTTCAATTGTCCGAACAACAAGATTGGATGTTGGCTTTAGAAGATGATATAGAAAGTCAAAGTTCCATACAGAGTATCATGTTTATCATGGCTACTGGCAAAAGAGGCAATTTTAACTCAAGAAAATTTCATGAAGAGGGGAATCTAATTATGCTACACAGGTGTAATTTATGTGGTGCTGAGACAGAAACAATTGATCATCTCTTTTTACACTGTAGAGTGACAGATCAACTATGGAAGACTTCCATTAGCCTAAGAGAATCAGGTTATCCACACTAGGAGAGTCCAGGAAGTCTAGCTTGCTGAAATAGAGATGGGAACCTGTCAGGACACAGAACAAGATGGAACTGTCCCAAGCTTGTATCTGTCATCTGGTGGATAGTTTGGAAGGAGAGGAACCAGAGATGTTTTGGGGATAATAGCAATTCCATTCAGAGGTTAAAGATGAATTCATTAGTCCTTTTTTTATTTTTAGTGTGAACAAGAATACCCTCAAGAAGTAGGATAACTAATGGCTTATGAGAGTCTAGGTTATAGGAGATCAGAAGTTCAGACTGGACAACTCACTGTAATTATATAGGATCACATTATTTTGTGTAGTCCGTGCTTATATAAATCATATATCATATATATATATATAAAAGAGAACCTTAGAGCCGCCTACGTGGCGCCACCACAAACTAGAATTTCCTTTCATTTTATTTATTTCCAAAACTAACCTTCCTCTTTCATGAAAAGTTGTGACATTTATAAAAAGTTGTGACTTTAATGAAAAGTTGCGACTTTTATGAAAAGTTGTGACTTTTATGAAAAGGTGCGACTTTAATGAAGAGTTGCGACTTTAATGAAAAATTGTGACTTTTATGGAAGGTTGTGACCTTCCCGAAGGGTTGCAACTTTTCCAAATAGTTGTTATCTTTCCGATAAGGCACAATAAACATTTGTTAAAACTACCATTTGTTGTCTATAAAAGGAGGGATTTCCTCTCATTTTAAAACAACAAAAATTTTGAACCTCTTCTTCTTCTTCTTCTTCTTCTTCACAATTAAATATTTGTGTACTTTGCTCCTGTTGAGTGGCTCGCTGACACCATTGCTTATGTTACAGATCCTGGTATGTATTTTTACGGTCATTAATTTATGCTTATGTTATTAAGGATAAATGATAAGATGTAATAATTTTCATTTTCCTTTACATTATTAATGTTTTTACTACATAATCTTGTATGTAAGACAATATAGTGTTTTAGTTTTAATGACGAATAGGTTTTAAACATTATTTTATAAATTGCGTGATATTAAATTACCGCGCAAAATGCGGGTAATTTTACTAGTATACTAATAAGTAACATGTGTTACCTATTTAAGGAAAAATGACCCGCACAATTTTTTTGATAAATAAAAATAACAAAATATTTTTAAGAAAAAGGCCTTTTGTTTAGTGACGTGCAATTTCTCTTCAGTATATGGTGATCTTCATCTTGAGTTCCACCCACTTCTCAAACCAACTCTTTCTCCATGCACTTACCTTATTATCAACTAGATAATACTTTCCTAGCAAACTATTCTTTCATCGAAAAGAATTATACGTTGTATTTCATTTGCAATGTCTTATTAAGAGGACACCATCTTTTGAAATTATTGCAAAAGTCTAGTTTAGACGATCACTCTTGTTGTCCAAATTAATAGTCTTCATTTGATCCTTTGATTAAGATAACTCATCATTTTTTCCCAGTCTTTTTATTAGACGTATGTCAATGCAAGATTAAGTTGGAAGTTAAAAATCTAGTTTAGTCAAGCCCTATTTTGCATTAAAAGATAGATCTTTTAATGTATAAATGAAATGAGCCTAAATAAAGCTAAATAGACCTCCTTTCCAAAAAGAATGACCTCCTTTCCTTTTTAGTCTATTTCAAAAAGAATGACCTCTTTCCTTTTTTGGTAACATTTTAATTTCAGCTTTCCACGTGGCATGTTTAAAGCCACAAGATTGAAGGGCAATTTAGTACATTTAACATAACTTTAATTTAGGACCACAAGATTCAAAAGTCTTCTTTATTTTCTAAAACTTTGTGCCAAGTCAAACCAGGTCACTCTTTGTGAAAAGGAGGGAGTATATTGTTTGGGGAAATGTTCAAATGTAAATAATGTGTTGCAGTTTTTAGCATTTGTTGACCTTAGCTTTTACATAAAAGTCAAATGTTTTTGTACAAGTTTTGGATCCACTGGATGCCTTTTAATGAAAGCATTACTTCATTATTTAAAAAAAAGGTGAAATACATAGATGAATCTTTAAGTTGTCCACAATGACCAGATAGATGCTTTAACTAACCCCAGTGACCAGATAGACACCTCCACTTGACACAGTTGTGTCTCATGCAACCCTCAGGCTCAGGCTGGCATGGCAAAATTTGTCTTTCACCCAAATTTGGTGCGTGAATCCTTGTAAATTTTATTTTTTAAAGTTATATAGGTCCAATGTTTTCACAATCTTCCTCCTCACTCCTTCAAATTTCCATTCACCATTAATGAGTCTAAAAAGTTTCAACCTTGAAAAAAGTTATAGGATCTAAACAACAAATTAATCAAATTTTGATTATCTACTTCGCCAACGCACCTATATTTGACCCATAAAAACTAAAATTAACCCCAAAACTTCTTCATTCTTAACAGGAAGAAGAACCTAAGATGGGAGGGGGCATTCCAATGATTAAGAATGAGGAAAAAAACAAAGAGAACGAGGTTGATAGATTATGGTGGAACAAAGACAGCAAAGGCATGTATAAGGTGAACTCAGCATACAAGTTTTTGAACAAAGGTGGCCAACAACCACCAAATTGGCCATGAAAACAGATCTGGAAAACAAAAACCCCTTTCAAGGTGGCATGTTTTACTTGGTTGCTGGCAAGAGAAGCAGTCATGACACAAGAAAATCTCAAGAAGAGGAAGTTCTCTATGTGCTCGAGATGCTATTTGTGTGGAGAAGAGGTTGAGACAGTTGGCCATCTATTTTTACAATGCAAGATAACAACCCAACTAGGGGTGTGCAAAAACTGAACCGACCGAAAAACCGAACCGATAAGTGTTATTGGTTTATTGTTATTGGGTTATTGGGTTAATGGTTTTTTAATGGTTTTATAATAAAAATTATTGGGTTATTGGTTCGGTATTGGTTTTTAATATTGGGTTATTGGGTAAACCGATAACCCATTAAGACTAGTAATTTACTACTTTTACTTGTACATAAATATTATATATTAATCTTAATACCTTAGTAGTTACTATCTTTGCCCTTTAGCCTTCAATTCACACTTCACAATGACTTTGAATTTACAATTTCACATTATAAAAAATGTTAAAATTTTAAGTAAGAATCATATTCCTCTTAATTTCTCTGTGTTACGCTTGTATAGTTCTTTTCATCTTTGTTATTGTTGCTTCTATTTTATGAGCATTTGTAAAGTTATATTATTGTGTTTTCGCATCAAATTTATTAGAAAAGTCATATATTTGTTTTATAAATATTTTCTTATTGGTTAAACCGAAAACCGAATCGTTAAGGATCAAAACCGATAAAAAATATCTTATTGGTTTGGTTATTGGTTTAACATATTTAAAAATCGAAAACCGATGAACCGAACCGAACCGATAATACATAAAATCGAACCAAACCGAACCGACCGGTGCACACCTTTGGAGGATTTTTATCAGCTTCAGGGGTGTTGTTTGGACTATGCCTATCAGAATCACCCACCTCCTCTACAGTTGGGAAGAGGTAGGTGGGGGAGCTTCAGACAGAGATGGATGGAGGATTGTCCCAGCCTGTATCTAGCATGTATCTGGTGGACAGTCTGGAGAGAGAGAAATGCTAGATGTTTTGAGATAAAAAGTTGTGATCTTCAGAAGATCAAATTGAATTGTATCAAACTTTTTTGTTTCTGGTGTAAACAAATGTACTTAGAGGATACTGAGTCAATTATTGAGGTCCTTGTGTCACGTCCCGCCACTTCGCAGTAGAATTTTTGCATCCGGATAGGAGCGGAAGGGTCTAGAGTTGTGGAGAGGTTTCCGGAAAACTCTAGAACCCTCTAGATTATTCAAGAAGGCTAGAGAATTCCCTAGAATTCTCTAGAATGACTTAGAAGGCAATGGAAGGTCCTAGAGTGTGTAGAAAGTTCTAGAGCTAGGACCAAAGTGTAAATAAGTGAGGGACTTGTAAGTAATTTTAAATTGCACTTTAGTCCCTAGGAGTTAGTATAAATAGAGGGTGCCATTCATTTGCAAGGCATCCAACCAACCAACCAAGCAAGTTGAAAAGCATTCTTCCAAGCTATATACAAAGCCTTCTTCAAAAGCTCTCTTTGTTCTCTCTCTAAGTCTTTCTTTAAGCATTCTCTTAGAGGTCCAAGTCTTAAAGGCTTCCTTGAGTTTACAAGATCTTGAAAGATTAGTGAGTAAATTGT